>CM067359.1:138265947-138433447 GCA_034401795.1 Chaetoderma sp. LZ-2023a | reverse complement strand
CGTGCGTCCGGGCGTTTGTTCGTATGTGTGTATGGGTGTGTGCTCGTACATCCGTACGTGTGTGCATCTATACTTGCGTGGGTGTATGTGTGCGTGTGTATGTGGGTGTGGGTGCATTAATTCGTGAGTACATTAGTGCCTGGGTGTGTGCGTGCATGCATTCGTGCGTCCGTTCGTGCATGCGTTCATGCATGCATTATTGCGTGCATTCGTGCATGTATTACTGTGTGCATGTATTATTGCGTGCATTCGTTCAGATGCGTGCGTGCGTGCGTGCGTGCGTGCGTGCGTGCGTGCGTGCGTGCGTGCGTATGTACGTGCGTATGTACGTGCGTATGTACGTGCGTATGTGTATGTGTGTGCATTCGTGTGTCTGATTTCTCTATAATGTAGGATCAATCCCAGCCTTTACCTGTTAAAGCGACCTACTGATTAATTCACTTTACCCCAACTAATCTCAAGGGGGGACCACTCTAAGTAAATCTAAACTTGGTCTCGATAGGACAAATTTAGGCAAAGAAATTTGTAATTAAATTCCTGTGCCAATGCGTTATTTTTCACCACTCTTTCCCTCTCTGGTATCCCAGGGCGCCAGATAATGGTATTTTGATAACATTTTATTACCTCCCTTTGACAGTTTCAACGTAAAGTTTTACGCGCTCTCTCTCACACTCACCCATTCAACCACTCACTCACTCACTCACTCACTCACTCACTCACTCACTCACTCACTCACTCACTCACTCACTCACTCACTCACTCACTCACTCACTCACTCACTCACTCACTCACTCACTCACTCACGCATGCACGCACTCTTACACTCACTCACTCACTCCTTCCCTCACTCACTCACTCACTCACACTCCTTCCCTCACTCCCTCACTCACTCACTCACTCACTCACTCACTCACGAACGCATGCTCGCACTCACTCACTCCTTCCCTCACTCACTTACTCACTCTCGCACTCACTTACTAATAATCAATCAAGCAAACAATAAATCAAATAAAAATTTAAGTTGACACATTCAAAGGGAGGCAATCAATAACTTACATGTGGTAAATGATTAATTAATCTATATGCAAATGAGCTAAACCATTCTGAGAATAGATCGCTAGCCCATGCATTAGGAGAAAGGGTAATTTTTGGTAATAAAATATTATCAAAATGCCAGTATCTGGCGCCCTGGGATACCAGAGAGGGAAAGAGTGATCGAGAAGGAAGGGCAGAGGGATGGGTCCCAGGGTGAGTCAGAGCGCAATGGAAGGGGGAGAGGGATAGGGAGGGTGAGGAGGGAGAGGAATATGGAGGGTTCGGAAGGATAGGGGTGAGTGAGTGAGTGAGTGAGTGAGTGAGTCAATCAATTAATTAATCAATCAATCAATCAATCAAACAAATAATCAATCAATCAATCACTCAATTAATCAATAAATCAGTCAATTCACAGATCGATAACTCATTCGAATAATCAATCAAGCAATCTATAAATCAAATAAAAATTTTCGTTGACACTTTCAAAGGGAGGCAATCAATAACTTACATGTGGTAAATAATTAATTAATCTATATGCAAATTAGTTAAACCATTCTGAGAATAGAGGGATAGCGCCCTGGGATACCAGAGAGGGAAAGAGTGGTCGAGAAAGAAGGGCAGAGGAATGGGTCACAGGGTAGGTCAGAGGGAGATGAAGGGGGAGGGATAGGGAAGGTGGGGAGGGAGAGGGATAGGGGTGAGTGAGTGATGAATTTGCACGGATTTCCGATGAATGCGCCAATCTCTTCTTCCCGGCATAGGGACAATGTGGTGTGGTCACTTTTCGGATGGCAGGATCTGCTGGACTGCTGGTGCGCGGTGGCGCTTGCATGCTGGTGCTGCCTGTTCTGTTTGTGCTGGTGTTGCCGATGTCATAATGACTGGTGCGGTGATGCTTCCGTGTGGTGGCTGTGTTATGGATGCGGACTGTCTTACGTAATTTGGAAAGTCAGGTTGTCACCGTTTAGTATTGTCTTTGCCATTCTACCCGTGGGGAGCACTATAACGGGGAGCTTCAATACAGGGAGCAAGAACTTCTACGTTTTCACTTTTTTCACAAGGATTTAATGTAACCACGAGCACACGATGTTTCTCATTTAGCGCGTGTGTCCCCCACCACATCTTGTAGCTGAATACAGGTATTTACAGTCTGCACAAAACGCCCGTTGTAGAAGATGATCATGATTAACATGGAGCGTCAACTGTGAATTTCGAGAGAAGGAACACTTACAGGGCTGTCCGTTAAGCTGTAATGCGGTACACGGATGCTTCCTCCTGGGATGAGCTGGTGCTGACTCCTCTGAGGTGTCAGACAAGACGAGATCTTCCGCAAGTGACATCTTATTTCCGCATAATTGGAAATGTGCGGAACCGCTTAACCTATCCTAAATATCCTATTTATTCATACTTGTCCTGGCCAAATATAATAGCAATAAATTAATAATAAGAAGAAAACAGCAAAATTTAGTTTGTGACACGAAAGTAGCCTAATGCTTGATCTTCCCTTGTGTCGATTTCCGACGGGAAGACAAAGTTTCAGTGCGCGCATTCCTCCTTTTATACCTTTTGGTGACGTCACAGGAGGGAGGATGACCACACCTGAAAGTTTTATGGTGAGTCGGTCACGCCCTATATGGAAAGTTTTAAGTTTTAATGTTCCTGGAGTCGGATGATATATTCCTTCTGTAGAAGAGAGCAATTGTAAATATAGAAAGGAAGGATTGTCGCTTTTGTCCCCACTCGGTGGGAAATTAAGTCTCCGATCAACGTTAAAATCTGGAACTACTTATTCCCGTGGAAGCTTGCCTTTTAGTTAGCATGAAGCAGTTTTTCAGTTTGGATGCTTATCAACTCGCTTGTTCAGATTTCAAGCTGGAATGCCCGCTGGGTTGTGGGAGAGCGAGATGACATCAGCGGCCTTGGCCCCGACTCATCACCTCTCGCCTCTTCCACCATGTTGTAGTAGATAGCATTGGGTGGTTCTTTTGTTTAAAGCCTTTGATCCAATTTACTGGAAATGCGAAGTGTTAATCACGTGGTTCTTGTTTTGAAAGCACGTGGTTGATAGGAAACTTAGGCAATATTTATATAATGGTGGAGTATTGATGCGGCTGATTGTTCGTAGCTGATGTGAAAAATGGAATATATGTTTTAAATTCTGTTCCTAAGAACAGCATCCCTGTATATGTGCGTGATCTTATACATGCATCGCTTCTTGTCTGTAATAGATGTACTCCAGCCCGTGTTGAGCTTGCGGCTGGAATATGTAAGTAAGAGAATATTTGAAATTCTCCACGATGTTATACTGTCGAAGTTTTGATGCTGCTTTACCAGCCCGCGCCTTAATGATTTGTATACACGGTAGAACAGTCGTGTTCCTAATCAAAATTAGGACAATATAGCTGTCTGTAATTATTGTCTGGTTTAAACAGCTCCATGTCTTGCGGAAATTAAGTGTACTAATTCCGCGAAGCTGGACTGTGCTTCCCAGGTGGGTGAACTGCTAAGCATCCTCTGCTTATGGGTAGGACTAGTCTCACTCTCACCTAGACCACACTTAATTTATTACAATACAGCTCGGAAAATGCGTGCGTCAGTTTTACAATTACAATACCATCGTATGAAGATTGTGAATACAGTCAACCTGAGTGTCTATATTTCTGTCATGTTGATGAATTTCATTGATACGCGTGGCTGCTTATCTGTGGATGATTCTTGCACTGTCGTAAAGTGCAGCATTTTTATCACAGCATGGGGTGGGGTGGGTAGCTGAAGTGCGGTGTCAACTTTATCGAACATGATGTATTTCGCTCTGTAATGGCTGAGCCCGGGGGCGGGACAGAGTTACTTTAGAGCATGGATGACCAAGAAGAGTGCTGTCGTAACTTGAATCGATCCATTATCGATCTTCCATTTGGTAGCAAAATCCTACTTGATACGGATGACAGACTGCGGGCATCTTGCTCTCTCAATAATATTGACTTTTATTACGTATGAATGACGTGTAATATTTTAGCTGTTTCCATACTACAATTCTGGGGGAGGGGGTGGGGAGGGGCGGGGAGTGTGGGGAGAGGGGGGAGGGCGGGGAGTGGGAGGGGAATGGGTGAATCCCCCGTAGTGCGTACTGTAGATGGCTGTGGTGTTGTTCCTCCTTTCCGTATGATCAGTTTTTTGTAAACTGGATACGAAGGTGTTTACAGAAAATGTTGACCTGCGTTGAGGATGGTAGTGCTCTGTTGTAGGGAAGTCCGGGCTGCTGTGTGATGCTGGCATATTGCGGATTGGGCATATCCAGGTTTCCAGGCTGGTGAATGCCGGGTCTGTTGCTGTTGCGGAAAAGTTGGGTTTGCAGAAAGTGATGAGCTTCTCGCAGCTGTGCGGACGGAATTGTCACGGAAAAAGGGGTCTCTAACCTTTTCGATTAATAAACGCTAAGTGAATGCTAACATTGTTGTTGCTGATGTTGAATGTCTTCGTTATATCGGTTCTATAACCGGGTGTGTATGTGAGGTTCGCGCAATGGTGAATTGATGTATCCAGCTTTGCGGGCAAGTGTGTTCTGCTTGCTTCTGGATTTCTGTGTCCTGTGTGATGTTCTGACTGCTCACACCTTTTCCGTCCTTTCCCTTGGACAGTGCAAACGAGAAGGTCTTCAGCTACGACTTCCCAGATTGTGTAGACCCTCACTGATGAGGGAAAGGGCGAGTACGTATCTTGTTATCGTCCTCAGGGTTAGTTGATCGTTCATCAGACTCCTGGCCTCGTAGGAGAGGTCGAACTGGCACTGTGGTGCTCTGGACTAACATCAGGAATACATCAGGAATGCAGAGATCTGTCTGGGTACCGGTGTCACGTGGAATGCCCTTCCCAAGCTCCGGCACTGGATCGTCACTAACACAAGGTTTAAGTCGATCGAAGTGGATGACTGAGGTCAGGCCATCCGAGGCGTTGACACGGTAGGTCACGTCCAACTTCTTACCTACTACCACATAGGGGCCTTTCCACTGGTAACACAGTTTACTTGGCACGTATGCAGAACATCGCAAATCATGAACCCAAAGCATTTTTCCTGCCTCATACAGATCTCCATGCACTCGCCGGTCATGCCATGTTCTCTGACGCTGGTGTGCAGTGGATAAAGTTGCTCTCACTAGCCCATGGCCCTGTTTTATCCACTGCCGCATGAGCTCTATGTAGAGAGATGGTGAATCTTTCTCCCCCGGAATCCTGGGCATGGCCAGATCTAGGGTTAAGGCTAATTCACGGCATAATATTAACCAAGCAGGGGTATAACCTGTGCTGGAATGTATTGAAGTGCGGTATGCCATGAGCACATATGAGAGTCGTAGATACCAATCTAGACAATCAAGGTGTGTTTCCGCGTCAACATTTCCGCCAATGTGCGGTTAAACCTCTCCACCAACAAGAACAAGAACACATTGCTTGCCAAGACCTCTGCCACTGTGGATGCCTCTTGGTCCGGCAAAGCAAATGCTTCTACCCATTTCGTAAAACAATCTTGCAATACGAGGATCTACTTGTTTCCTTCATCCGTCGTATTCAAGGGTCTGAGCACATCAATAGCCATTCACTGCCATGGTGCACCAACTATCTTAATTTGAAGAGGTGCGGAATGGTGCTGGCCTACAGCGTGTCTTTGACATGGGACGCATTTGGTGACCCATGCCTTCATACTATTGCGTATCCAAATGCAGTGGAATCTCTGTTTTATCCATAAAATGCCATAGAATGTGGCATTCTTCAAACCGCTGATAGTAGTATTTTGTCATTGTGGATAGTGGTGTAACAGATTCCCTGGGAGGATGTACCCCTTCCTGGATCCACACATATATATTCCATATTTCCGCATCTGTTGGTTGTTCGTTAGTGACTGTCTCTGTGTTCCACTCTGTGCACCACAATTCGGGGACCACGGGAGATGCTGTGTGGTATGTGTCATGGTGGAGCGGTTGTCAAGAGTTCCTTCAGTGCCCTGAAGGAACTTTCACACTCACTTGTCCACTCGAATAGTCGACCCTTTTCAGTGATCTTAAATAGGGGTGATGCAATCTCCCTGAAATGATGGATATATCAGCGATAGTACTGACAGAGACCTAGGAAACTCCACGTATCCGTGACAGAAGTTGGTGTCTGCCACTCCGCCACTGCCTTTGTTTTTGATGGCTGAGTAGCCACTCCATCGCCGGATATGACGTGTCCCAGGAACTCGACGCTCTGTCTGAAGAGATGACATTTCTTTGGTTTGAGCTTTAAGTTGGCCGTGCGGAATCGAGAAATCATGGTGTCCAGGTTAGACAAGGTTTGTTCAAATGAGGAACCAAAGACGATTACGTCGTCAATGTAACACAGACAGATTTCCCAGGGCAGGGTAGTTAATACATGCTCACTGAGATGTTGAAATGTTCCAGGAGCGTTGTACAAACCATAGGGCATCTTGCGGAACTGAAAAAGACTGTCTCTACAAACGAACGCGGTCTTCTCCATGTCAGCCTCATCCATGGCTACCTGTCAGTATCCACCAGCTAAATCAAGGGTACAAAACCACTTGGCTCCGGACAAGGAATCTAAGGCCAGATCTATTCGAGTAACGGATACGTGTCTTTGTCGCTTAGATCATTAAGGTGGCGGTAGTCTATACAAAACCACCACGATCCATCCTTTTTGCCTGCTTGTACTATGGGACTGGCCCAGGGGGATGCTGATGGCTCTATTATGCCTGTCCGCAACATGTCGTTCACTTGTTGGTGTGCTTCCGCTTCCTTATGTATGGGAAGATGTCATACCAGTTGTCGAACGGGTCTGTTGTTTCCAGTGTCGATGGAGTGTTGCACAAGATGAGTTTCTCCTAAATCCATGTCTCCAGCTGAGAAACTATCGCGATATTTGTAAATTAATTTCCGTATATGCTGGTTTTGAAATTGCATCAATCCAACTGTGGCACGCAAATATAAGTCATGTAGGTGTTCCGGCAAATCATCAGAAGTTGTTGCTGGTGTAGATATGGTGGGGGTGTCTCCAGTCATATCACATAAACCAAGTGGCCAGAACGGACTCCTGGGATTGTCACGATCACGGATAAGCACAACTTGTATGACCCACTTCTTACAGTGCATCATCGGATGTTTAGTTGATACACAGAAGACGCAGTGACGTGACGGGATTCTTTCATCCTTTCGGTGGCACTTCCTTTTTCGGATCCATGATGCAGAATGTATACTCCCCTCTGAATCACTGCTGCTGCCGGTAGATGCGGTGGATGCTGCTGTTCGGGATGATGTCTTGCATACCACCAAAGGACACCGGGGATTCAGTGCCTTGGTGGTGGGTCATGGTGCTTGAAGAAACGTTGTTTCAGTGGAGGTGCTACAACCTACCACTGCCGGTTTACACAGGAAAGAGGTTTTGCTAGATGCAGAATTTGTGGGGTCACATTTTCCGGGGAGGGGAGATGCCAGTGCTGCAGATGCGGTGTGCATCATTGATACTGACATGGAGGAAGCCAGGTGCGGGTGCGTGTATGGTGTAGGGGGAAATTGAGCGTTAGTAGTGGCTGCCTGACATTGTGGTTCAGAGGCCGCAGTTGAGCCAGGTTGTGTGAATGGGTACCAAAGTGACTCTGTAATCGGTGCCCTTGCTAGTTTGATGGATTCTCAGGCTGTGGGGTGCATCAATCAGTGGTCGGAGTTGTTGAGGGAGGTTGATTAGGGCATCGATCCTTCCAGTGGCCTGGCTGACCACATCCAAAACACGTGTTTGGTGGTGGTACAGAAGCTATAGTGGTGGCTGATCTGGTGGTGGATTGTGTGGCTACTGTCATGCTGAGTGTCGTGATCAAATTGGTGAGTGCGGAGATCTGTTTTAGTAATCTCTTCTAACCTATCATGCATATTTTGACAGTTGTTATTGTTGTGCTGGTTCCCGCATCGTGGGGCAGTGTTGTGGCCCCAGCGATGGGATTGGCCATTCCCCTTTCCTCTAGATGCGTGATTTTATATGGTGGTTTGTTCATGATGCACGTGTGTGTGGGATGCTGAGGTAGTAGCGGTGGCAGTATTTGAGCCGGTTGCGGTGGTGGCGACATTGACATCATTGACCTCGTCTATGGGATGCAGTTGGCGGCAATTGTTTTTCTCCCGTTCCAAGAGGTTTTCAATATGAACCGCAGTGCCTGTTAATTGTTGTAGGCTACCATGCTCCATGAGGAATACTTTTTCCTTCAAGGCATGTTCTCCACTCAACACATCGATGAATGTGTCGAAATGTAAATGGGTGACACCCTCGAGATTTGTGCTGGGATAGGCGTGGGTAACTAGCAGATGGATGCGTCTAGCTAATTCTGGTAGTGTCTCCTCCGAGCGTCGATGTAAGTTTTTTAGCTGTAGCCAACTTGTTTCTCCGAGGGCTGTGTCGCCGAGTCTTTCTGACAATGCGTTCTCTAATTCCATGCATGATGGTAGTCTGTGCCTAAGTCTGCCAGGACCTGTAGAACTTTCTCCCATTTGACGATTACTCCACCGGTTTGTACAACTTATCATTCCAAATTGCACTTTATAATTAGCGGGGTGTGGGTGGGTGGGTGAGGGGGGGGGGGGGGAGAATGATCCAGCCATGTCCACGTGGAGAAGTGATGGGCGCAAAACCTGGTGGTGGTGCTGGAGAAACAGATGAACCAGTCCTAGAATTAATGTCTCCGCGAATTATATCACCTTTTGGTTTAAAATTTACTATGACATTTTCTAATATCTAATAATTTCTGTAATATACCCACCGTGAGATCTTGAGAATATGCCGCTTGATCTGGTGGATTATGCACAAGACAGATATATTTATATCTTTGTTAAGGCTAAAAAATGGCTTATCACGTTTAATCCATTGTTAATCTTTATGGCGACTTTTTCAGAAATGTAATATACGGGTGAATTTGTTGTCTAACTAGTACAATCAGACCACCTTAGCCCCTATTTTTTCAACAGCGCCTCAAAGTGCTCAAAATACTACTTGATATATCAATTAAACATTTTGATGGTCAAAATTGTTCAAGATATTTTAATTTTAGAAGACTATTTTTGCACATTTACCACTGAATTTCCTTTCGCCAGCTTGGCCATGAAAGGATAAAGGTAAAGAAATTCTTTGCTTAGCCAGTGTCTATTTGCAGGCCGAGAGAAGAGTAGTTTTGAAAATTTACTACTTTAATGACTGGCTCAGCTACCGAGCCATTAATGCCAGTTGGACCTATTAAAAATACTCTTCTCTTGGCCTTTCAAATAGTCATTTCTCAAGACCACCGCAGAGTTGTTTTTTGGTCAGTTTGACCATTAAAGGGTTAAGTTGACACAAGAGGGGTTAATATATATTATTCACTGACATCTTTCTATTAACTGATACATATTTATAACCATCAACATGGGCATTTTCCTTTTGTCCTGTTTACGTTTCAGTCGACAGTACAATATCATGCGTATTTATTTCGGATGGGAACATATCATCATCCAGTTTCTGGTTGCCTTTCAAACAAAGCCCACCAACTTTCCAGAAACATATGGCTATGTCGGTACATGGCTTGATTTTCTTAGTATTATTCAGATTTTGCAGATTTCCAGTAACCTTTATCATGAAAACTCAGCTGGGAATACACATTATATATCCCAATTAGCTAGAACTATCCAGGAGGGAACGCCTTAAAATATCC
This sequence comes from Chaetoderma sp. LZ-2023a, assembly GCA_034401795.1. Taxonomy (NCBI): domain Eukaryota; kingdom Metazoa; phylum Mollusca; class Caudofoveata; order Chaetodermatida; family Chaetodermatidae; genus Chaetoderma; species Chaetoderma sp. LZ-2023a. The sequence continues at coordinate 138,423,696 of CM067359.1, read as the reverse complement.
TAAGATAGTCTCAATCTTTATCTTGAACAATAACGCATAAATTCCAATCGCCTTAGACTACTATGAAGGTAACTGGAATTAATAACAATAGATAATTATCGATAAAACACTGTGACAAGTTCTACTGAATCAGACAACGGAAAGTGCCACCAGTTATCTTACATTCTATGTCCTCGGCGGTTGTTAAATTCACCAGACCGAAATCTACCATGATGTTGCTGTCCAGGTGGTATAAGATTGGTTGGTAGAAAGCTTTCGTTTGGTAGAAAATTGTTCTTCAGTGCAAAGTTGTTGTTTCTTCCATATCTGGCTGACTGCTCGCGACTGCTCTCTTACAGGCAATATGATACTTAGCACAGTATGTATTACCCTTTTAATGGTTGCAGCTAGTCTTGATGCACCTCCATCTGAAATATGGTATAGATCATTCCCATCATGGAACACATGGTTATGCGAATCGTCAATATCCATATTGCCTTTGCCACTGATGTGAACTCGGGCACTGTCTCTATATTCTTTCCTAATGAGCGCGTTTACAACTTGCGTATTTGCATTATTAACAGCATTGTAATCCCTATGTGTAGCCAATGCCAGTACAGCTTTTGCATCTGGCAACATGCGTTCGATGTGATGAATGACCTACTTGACTAAAGTCAAACACTCATCCAGTAGGTGATCTCTTATATCATTAGTAAAAGAGTGTAATGCCACATCCTTAGGTGCTGAATCTGTAAATGTCAGTATTGCCTGTTTTGTAGGAGAACCGCATTAACATGCGAAACTCTGCCCTATTATTCAGAATAGCATTCTGCCCGTGTGAGCCATCACTGTGCTGATTATCAGATCCCTTTTACAAATAACCATGTTTGTATGACATCAACAATTAACAATAATGAACAATAATTAACAATTAGTTTGAGGCAGTAGCGAAATTGGACATACTAAGTAGCTTGTATACTAAGTAAGTTAAGCATCTAGCATGAAACTCTAATGCGCTCAGGAACTCAGGCTTCAATAGTTCAGGATCGATGATTCTTGTATAATCTAATATATGTTGTACGAGATCTTCAGCTGAATAATCACTCAAATGCAAATAGATCAAACATGAACGAAAGAACTCTAATCATATTCACTGATCATGAAATTGTGTCATCTCAGATCTTGCTAATGTTTGATGTACTAATGAATGATACTTTTAGCCTTGAATCCGTTTCCTTAGAACCACCATAGTTACTACAACAATCTGTCCGAGTGCAGTAAGGTTTCATACTATCAGTGAAATATGAGGCATGTGAAGCATACATCTTCAGAAAGAGAATGCCATTACAACGGTTATCCACCTGTTCACTAGCTGCTCTATTTGCTTTTTGAGCTCGGTAATCTGACTATTTTTAGTGTCCAATCCATCATTCAGTCTCTGCATTTCTTTCTGGTTGCCATATAAAAAGTTGTATTAAATTGACATTGTAACCTCTTATATAGCTGTTTCTCCTGCTGTAATGATGTAACTACACTCTTCTCCTCTATGCTAGGTTGATGGTACTCAAATTGAAGATTACATTGTACTTTCTACTTCTCTACAAATTGTACAGAGATTCAGGACTTGAGACATCAATCGGCTCCCCACTGGGAGATGCTCTATCGCCTGTGCTTTTCACCTGATATCTGGCTGCTGCTTTGCATGCGGGAAAGTTCCACTCTAGGGTATGCCGCTAGAGATTGAATATGCCGACGATGTGGACTTCATAGACGGTGGAAAAACCCTTGACTAACTTCTCCCATATATACCTATGTACAAAGCATGAAACTATGGAAAAGGATGATCCACTTCGTGGCGGCGAACCATGGTGGAAAATTAAATCCTGGGCTCCCTGCTTTGCAGTACTGCTGACATTGTTGCACGCTGTGGCATGTGGAACATAGCTTTCCAATCCTTCTGGAAGCTATGGATTCGTAGATCAAAGAGGCCCTTGAAAAAAGACTACGTTTATTCAATGCAACCAGCGTATCATTGATGTTGTATAACTGTAACAGCTGGACAACTTCAAAGGCAGCTCTAGACAAACTCGATGCCTGCCACCACAAACAACTACGCACCAGTACTGGACATCGATGGCAAGACAGCATAATTTCCAATAATTCGCTATACAAGATGTGTAATATGTCGCCGCTGTCTGTAGTAGTCGCCCAGCAAAGCTGGTCAATGTTTGGCCATGTGTTAAGGATTCCAGAAGAGACACCAGCACAGAGAGCCTTAGAATTCGCCCTACTCGGTACCAAGCAAATACAAAGCCAGGGGAGGACCTCATTGCATAAATCTGCTAAGCGTGCTACGAGGTGACCTCAAGAAAGCAGAACTCGGTACACTCAAGTCAAGAATGGACCTGAGGAAGCTAAGAATTTCGGCTGATGACAAGACATAGTGGGCAAACGCGAAGAAGGAATGATTGGATCTGTAGGGTGTTTCTACAACTACAGCCGCGGAATACAGCAATCGTACATACATACATTTGACTGGGAGGAATCTGCAATGAACATTTCCTTTTTTTTATGCCCCGCCCATTTCAAGCTAAGCTCCACCCACATCCAGCTTGTGTTTGGATGGATCGATCTCTGAACTCCCTGACTATCAATTTCCAGAAAATTATACAGGCAAGCTATTGCATATTTTGGAACTAAGTTGACTGGACGCTGTTGATGCCTATGGAAAAATTCAACAGCACGTTTATTAAATAGTAGAGACATACAATTCATACAACGCGTCGGACTATTAAGAGTTAAAGACAGGCCAAATAGAATCATTTATGACATACCGAGTATGACGTCATACACGCCTCTTACTTGATTATGACGTCAGATGCCGTCAAATGATAGATGGATACTCTGGAAAGGTGAATTGGCTGCTTATAAATCACTACAGATTCTGGTTCTATATACGAATGCCGATCGCCGTCACACTTTTGCTCTACCTGACCGAGATTTGGCGTACAACGTTCTGCATGTGTAATATCTACATGTTCTGACAGTTCGATATGAGAACACTCATCGCTGCCTTCATGTGTGTCTCATAACATTGTAGTGCATGGCTAAGAATCGTCATTACCATATGGAAATGCTGCGTTACGAATCAGTCTTTCTAATTGAACAGTACCTGTATTGTTTCTGTTCTTACAAAGAACGCCAGGTTATATAATAGTGGACTGACAGTGTCACTTTCTTCCGCAGATTTGAGCTCAATTAACCTTTCCAGAGTATGTACCCATCATATGACGTCATAATCATCTACGCGGTGTGTAGAATGACATCATAATGGATGACGTAATGAATGATGTCGATAAGTACGTCACGAACGCATATTTGAAGACGGTCTATGCCTTGTTGTACAAATTGTTTGCTTTTACTATTTAATAAATATTCTGTTGAATATTTTGAAACTAATTTGACTAGGCGCTGTTGCTGCCATAGGCATCAACAGCACCCAGTCAAATTAGTTACAAAATATTCAACAGCTTCCCTGTATAGTTTTCAGGAAATTGATAGCTAGGGTATTCGGGGATCGATCAATCCCAACACGGCGATGTGTGGGTGGAGCTTAGATAGTGATGGGCGGGGCATAGCTAAAAATGGAAAGGTCCATTGCAATGGAATTACCAGTTCTTGAATTGTCACACCATCTTATTGGATCATCGAACCAGTTCACCCTGATATTGTCACAATTACCTGGGTGATCATAATCAAATAGATTACCATGAATGCATTTTATGGGAAGCGGTGTGGAAAGCAACCATATGCGCGTCAGCATTATAGATAGTGTGGTGGCCAGTTTGTCAGAAAGACACTTTGCCAGTCCGTTTATTTAACTTTATTGGAACACAGTCTAATGGATAATCTGCATAGACTCTATTCACGGAAGGATACTCTGCATCTATATTATCGATTTTTCTAAAGGATCTGTCGCTCTACAGTATTGTGATTTGGCTCGTTACTGCGTAAATATTGCTGAACAGACTAAAGTTTATGCTGCATTATGATGTAAGAATCTTACATGTTTAGTTTTGATCAGTCATAATAATAACTCCACTCTTTCCTACACGTAATATGCTCAATTAAATCATAATCTGTAACATTGCACCGGCAGAACGAATGTTTACACGATACAATTTCAAAATGTTGTCGCCGCCATATACCGTTACCAACATATCAGCAGCAGGAGCAGCAGGAGCAGCAGGAACAGCAGGAACAGCAACGGCAGCAGCAGTAATGTTATTAATCAATGCTAAGCGTTAATTCTATGAACGCTGCCATTGATGATGGACTGGCACTATGATAGAGTTCAGCCAATCATATGGGTTGTAATTTTTACCGTTATCAGTTTCGATACGAGTGGGTTTCGAAGCCACGCAATTTTGAGAGACCATCACTCTGGTGTTTGGGAGGAGGATACTGTACCATTGGTCTACCATTCAGAGGATAAGCCAAGATGAACTAATACTTCAAGAAACAAACAAACAATTAAAGTGTCTGATGTGATTCATATTTGAACGATGCAAGCTGGGTGTAATGGAGAAAAACACCCGCTAAATCAAACACCCCACCCCCGCGAGAAGTAGTAGTAGTGGTAGTGGTAGTAGTAGTAGTAGTCATTGAAAGCTGTGCTGAAATTGGCTCTGCTAATTCTGACGAATATTTTCGTCACTACTGCTCGTATTCACATAATTTTTGTTTTGTTCGCTGCATAAGCGGTTTTGGTTGAGTTTGATGTTTTCTGTTTGTGTTTTATTCGTCGTTGTTTGTCGTATTTTGTGACTCTGGTTTTCTGGTTTCGAGAACTAGAGTCGCCAAATAAACTGCCATTGTATTTGGCAACCGTCTTGTTACATTTTGTATATAAGTTTAGGTGGCTTTTTGCCTACTATATCTCTGTTATTGATAAGCGCATTTGTACTTGGCGGGCTGATCTTTCTGCTTAGGCCGATCTCGCTGACCTGTCGAGATATCACGCTTCGTACGTGCATTTATATTCATTGCAGTAGACAGGCGTAATCTAGGTCAATGTGAATGCTCGCTAGTAACATGTCAAGTCGCTATAAATAGACTCTTAGCCTTAGGCTCACCACTGCTGGGTTAAATGTTGGCGCTATTGACGTCTATCATGGAATAAAGGCCACTCTAGGTTGAGCCAAATGTCTTAAAGGGGCTAATTAATATTAGCAAAAATGTCTGGAATCTTACGGTCAGTTCACAAGGAGTGAAAGAAAGGTTTTTGGAAGAGGGCCTGATTGTTAATGGACAAATGTAAGATCGAAGAGTTTGATTCGGATAAATTGATTGTAAAAGTGAAGGCCCCTCTTGAAATTCCGAATGAACGTATTACAGCCGAGCTGGGAAAATATGGGCAAGTGATAAAAGTTGAAAGGGAGACGTATGCCTTTGATAGAACACTTGAAAATGGGATAAGACGGGTGTGCCTGAAAAAAATTGACAAACCAATTCCAGGTAGATTGTCTATTGATGGGAGCTTCTTCCTCCCTGTGTGGTATAGGGGCCAGGTTAAAGAGTGTCGTATCTGCACAAGTACTGAACACATAGCTAGTACCTGTCCTTACAAGAATAAGTGTCTTTTGTGTGGGGCATCTGTTCATTTTAAATCTCGATGTTTTAAAAGATCATCGATGAATACTGCAAGTAATGTGGAAGAGGCGAGTGCTAGCTATATGGATCCTGCTTCTCTCAATTCCAGTGAAGGACACAGTAGTAACAATCTGCCACACACCTAGGCACATGTTGCTAGCAAGGCTGGATATCCCATTGAGAGTAAGACTGTGGACCCCAATGTTAGTAAGACTGGGGGTCCAGTTGTTAGTAAGGCTGGTGATCCAGTACTGGCAAAACACGTTGATGAGATTGAGGTTCTGGAGACAGGTATATCTGCTACCCCTCCAGCAACAGCTGAAATAGCCCAGGAAAATGATGACTCCGACGCTGTTGATGATACACAGAGTTTAGTACTGGGACAAACAACAGTTGGATCTCAGTCAATGGATGTTGATGTACCATTCGATTTGTTACCACTAACAGAGTCTGGTGTGTTATTAATACATTCTACGCAGGCAATTGTACAGGATACTATTGCTGGTGGGGTTAAAAGAGTGATAGAAGACTTGAGCTCTGGGGCTGACGACAGGGAGGATGAAGATATAGACGACTCTCTATATTGCAGAGTCTGACACCTCGATCCAAACGCAGGAATCTTAGCAGCCCGATGAAATGGTACTGTATCACTCAGAGAAGGGCGAGATTTTAGTTCCATACATTACACGCTTAGGTGTTCGCCATAGGCATTTGCGGAGTGATTCAGACGTCTCATGGTATCAACATCTGACCATTACTGATCTTACAAATTCAGAGTTTATTATGAAGATTGGCAAATGGGCTAAACAGTAAGAAGACAAAATCAAACTAGACATTATGAGTATTATGCATAGATTCTTAATCATAATGATAATTTGCTCACTTAATTGCTGTGGTTTGAATGCTGGATTGAACCAATGCATGTTGCTAGAGAAATTATCTGATTTGAAAGCTGATATCGTCATGCTTCAGGAAACTAAGTTCCATAATGTTGAAGTACTAGAAAATTTCAAACAACTTTCTAAGGGTGAAATATTCTATTCCAATGCCACTGATTTAAATACTGGAGTGGTGATTTTATTTTTACCCAGGTGTTTGACTTTATTAAATATCATTTCATCGGAAGCTGATAGTAATGGCAGATGGGTCGTGGTGACTGTTGAAATGTCTGGTTCAACACTAAATTTGATGTCTATTTATGCCCCTGCATCCAATTCTCAACGAGGTACATTTTATTCAGCTATTGGCCAAGTAATTCATGATAGATCAGAACATATTATTATTGGTGGAGATTTTAATTGTGTTTTAAATCCAGAGAAGGATAGGCATTCGCTACCGATATACTCTGATATGTCTCATCGGCGTTTACAGGAAATATGTGACAGTGAGCGCCTTTTGGATAGTTATAGAGTTTTAAACCCTGAATGTTGTGAATATACAAGGATAACAGCAAATGGTCAGACAGCCTCTTGGTTAGACAAGATTCATGTACAGAGAGAGCTAAAAGGGTTAATTTCGGATACTGGCATATATCCCGTACCTTTTTCTGATTATTGCCTAGCATCCATGGATTCTATCTCTCGTTGGGTAGTCGAATGCATTCAGACTACCCATGAGATTGCGACTGGGCACTAGGTGCAATGCGCAAGGGCACACGATGTTAGAGGAATAGCCACAGCGATCGCCCTTTACAATGGTGTTCCATTAGAGGACATCATGGCTGTTGCACAATGGCACTGTGAGTCCTCTTTCACGGATTACTATATGAGGGATTTGTCAGACTCCGCCAATCCACTCGCTTTAGCTGTTTTGAAATGATAGTTAAACGACCACACTGCTCTTGTCCCTTGTTTGGCATTTGTAAGAAAGAATTAAGAAACAGACATGGTCAAGCGAGAGGATATCAACCAGATTGTGTCACTGACGGCCGGACAAGTGAATGGTTGGAGGCTCCACATCTAGAATCCAAATATCATGAGGTAATTCAAGATTGAGAGTTTTTTGTATTATGTCTTTTCTATCATATTTATTCATCTTATATATTCATGCTCATTCCCAGGTTGATATATGCAAAGAGCAGTTAACCCTCTTGGTATATATGTGTTTCAAGCGAGATGCATGTTCGTGAGTTCTCTCCCTTTTCTTAGGAGAAAGGGGGGTGGGGGGTGGCACTGATGCGAATGTGATTCGGTCCCTTTAACTTGATGGTCCTTTTAGGGATCCAGTTGTCAAGTTTAAGTCTAAGCTCTTTCTCCAAGGGGCAAACGTAGCAATTGATGGCTTGCCCCTTCCCACCAGGTTACTGTCTAAATCTGGTGGATATCAGAATAGAATGGTGAGTATTGATCGAAGGAGAATGAAGGAAATTTCAATTTCCCTTTCTCCGAGGTCTAACAATACTCACCATTCTATTACGGACCCTGCCTCCCAGGCCCATGGAGGCAAGCCATGGGTATCTCTTGTTTGGTGGCTATGAAAACAATATTAGCTTCATGGCAAACGGGTACTCGGCAGTTGGGATCCGGGCACCCGGTTCCCGGAGCTGGTAAAGCTTACTAAGTCTGTAGACCTAGGGCCAGCTATCCAAGATAGCTTGTATCAGAAGTAATAGAATGGTGAATATTGTTAGATCTCGGAGAAAGGGAAATTGAAATTTCCTTCAACCTATCCATCAGAAGAATTTGGTTCGAAAGGTAGAACAACCTCTCCCAAGTAAGATCACGGTAGATGGTCGATTTATCTTGCCATTATGGTACAGGGAGCAAATCAAAGAGTGTAGAATCTGCTTAAGCACAGAACATCTTGCAACAGATAGCCCTAACAAAAACAAATGTGTAGTTTGTGGGTCATCTGATCATTTTAAGTGGCGATGCCTGCAGAACAAATCTATGAAAAATGGTGCTGATAAAAGTGCAGAACAAGTTGTGTCTAAAGAAAATGTCATATACCGGTAGTTGCTGAGATTGTAGCTGAAGTCCATGTTAATGAGAAGCATGTTTCTAATGAAAATGTCATAGAACCGGTATTTGCTGAGATTGTAGCTGAAGTCCATGTTAATGAGAAGCATGGTGAACAAACTAAGAATCCAATCGCTGAATTTTCAGGTGATGAAATAAAGGTTCTAGATGAGGGGCTAAGTCTTACTCCAGTAACAAATCGATCCAAGTCTGATGTCAGAGAGGTTAATTCCACACAAGTTGAAGATGATGAGCCAAACCCTCTGGAAAAAAGTTTTAATTTAGGACAAGTAAAATTCAGGTCGCAAGCTACTGAAACTAGCTGTGATTTTCCACTGAGTACATTCAATCTAGACGATTTAAATAATATAGAGAAAGTAATTGGTGTCTCGGATCGATTGAGTGGAACAAAGCGACAGAAAGATGGAGACAGTTCTGAATCAGAAATAGAGGAAAGTGATATAGAAAACGATAATATGTCAGTGGCTGGATCCGATAGACCCATTCAAACACAGAGTTCTAAATCACCCAATGAAATGGTCATGTACAGGTCAGAGGCAGGGGAGGTGTTAGTTCCATATGTGACGGCAAAGGGGTTTAAATATAGACATCTGCGTCATGATTCAGATATATTAAAATATAAGCATTTGGAAAAAGTTGAACTAAGTAGAACAGAGTTTGAGAGTAAAATAGGTAAATGCTCTACGAGAGGGTCCAAAAAACAAAATCTAGTTAACTTAATAATGGCGGTTGTACACATCATTTTATTACTTTTTATGCTAATTTGTACACTCAACTGTAGAGGCTTAAATAGTGACATAAATCAGCGTCGCTTTCTAGAGACTAAAAATTAGCAGATTGACAGTGCTTTGATACAGGAAACAAAGATTCAGAAGTCAGAATTATACGATAATTTAGAAAAGATTTCTGGAACCGGAATATTCTATTCGTTATCTCAAGACAATAATGCTGCCGTAGCAATTCTTATACTCCCTTGTTGTTCAGCCTATGCAAATATAATCTCTTCAGTATCAGATGCAAATGGTCGCTGGGTGAGAGTCACAATAGATATACAACAAACACGTTTCACGTTGCTGTGTATATATGCACCTGCATTTCATCAACTACGTCGTAATTTTTTTTAATGACATGTCTACAACAGTACTAGATAACATCACTGAGAGCTTAGTAATGGGTCGTGACCTTAATTGTGCCATAGATAAAGAAAATGACAGGAATGCAACTTCAACTTATACTGACACATCCCATAGACTCTTAAAACAAATATGTGATAATGAAAATTTAGTTGACACCTATAGAATATCAAAACCTGATGGTAAAGATCTTACATGTTTTTCGGCAGATGGTAAAGTTGGTTCCAGGATAGACAGAATTTATGTGAATAATTTGTTGCCAGGGTACTGGACAGATATTAATATTAAGCCAGTCACATTCTCAGATCACAACATGGTTTGTGTAACCTTTGTCAATGCTGACTGGTTAACAAAATGGGCTGGGTTTTGGAAATTATACACAACACTGTTGGGAGAAGAATTTTATAAGAATAATATAGAGAGTTGTTGGCAGCATTGGATTAATAGGAAAGCATCATATAAGAGCGCATTGCAATGGTGGGAGGATGTAAAACTGGATTTAAAGTGTGTTTCCCGACAGTATGCTATTAGAAAAATACGGGAAATACGCAAACGCGAGAAAACACTTCATCGATCATTGATGAAAATTAATCCTAAAGTAAATAATGGTGAAGATAATTATTATGAATTACTGTTTAAAATTAAAAGTAAAATAAGAGATATAGAACAATATGAGTTTGAGGGTGCACAAATTAGAGCAAGAGCCCATATGTATGCAGAAGTGGAAAAGCCAACCCAATATTTTTGCACAAGAGAAAAAGCATGGGCAATAGATAAGGTGATGTGCTCATTAAACATGCCGGATGGTTCAACCGTCTTTACAAACAATGAAATGAGTACTATTGTATGCAATTACTATGAGTCATTGTACAAGTCAGAGGGAATTGATGAAGATGCAAAATTGGATTTGCTAGCAAATATAAACAAAAAAGTGTCAGACACAGGCAGTGAATTCTGTGATCAACCCTTAACACTAGACGATTTAACTAAATCCCTTAAAGGTATGAAAGTAGAAAAATCATCTGAGTGTGACGGCCTTCCAGTTGAATTTTAACAAACCTTTTGGCACCTTGTAGGTTCAATAATGATAGAGTTAGCCACTGCAATTTTTTAGAAAGGCCATTTAGCACCAACTATGTAATACGTAAGGGCATACGTAAGGCAAATATATAAACGAGATGACAGACGTCTAATTCAGAATTACAGACCAATTTCTCTACTATGTGTAGACTACAAAATAATATCCAGAGCACTAACATTGAAACCTGGTAGTGTTTTAGGAGAAATTATTGGAACAGAGCAGACATGTGCTGTACCTAGGAGGACAATCTTAACCAATACCATTTTAATAAGAGACCATATACAATTGGTTGAGAAGGATAGCATCCTTTCAGCTGTGATTGCCTTGGACAACGAAAAGGCATTTGACCCTGTGGAATGGGATTTTCTTTTTAATTCTTTGCAATCGTTTTGGGTTAGGTACAAACTTTATTAAATCGGTTAAGATTTTCTATACGGATATCAAGAGTAGCTATTTAGTGAACAATCAATTATCCAGAGAAATTGTCTTAGAACGTGCTGTTAGACAGGGGTGTTCCCTATCGCCATTATTATTTGTTATTGTGTTGGAATCCCTTGGCATAGCATTGAGGCAAAATAATACTTTTCAAGGCATATGTATTCGTGGCATAGAAAGACCACTTAAGCTGTCACAATATGCTGATGACACAACTGTGTTTGCTAGTTCAAACAATGATTTTACAATTTTAAACCAAGTACTAGAAAAGTTCCAAAATGCGTCTGGTTTGAATATCAATAAAGGAAAATCCAGAGGATTATTTTTGGGGCCATGGAAAGAACGGAATGACCAGCCACTTGAAATCAATTGGTCTAATGATACCATTAAGATTTTAGGCATCTATTTTAGCAGGAAGCCGAATACAACACAAAATTTGGATGAATGAGTTTCTAAGCTTAAGAGAATATTACCACATTGGAAGCGTCGTCGTCTTTCAATTTTTGGTAGAGTTTTTGTTGTCAACAACTTAGTATTATCTGGGCTATGGTACACAGCATCTGTTGTATACATGCCGAAGCATGTAGAAAAGGAGGTTAACGAGTTGATATTGTCATTCATATGGGACGAAATGAGTCATTTAGTTTCCTATCGTGTTCTCAATAATGCTAAGTTAGAAGGAGGACTTGATTTAATTGATATTAAAGTGAAATGTGTTTCTTTAAGGATAAACTTGTTGAATGATCTTATTACACCAGATGCGACGTGATTCCGCAACCTGCACTAGTTCTTGGTGATGAGATGTTAAAATACGAAATGAGATCCAAGGAATGGTACCACGTTATGAGACGAAAACAAGTAACACCTCCCATAGCAATTAAGAGATGGGATGACTCTAGTTTTAACCATCCAGTTGGAAAAATGTATGGAAAATCTTACATTCTCCATACATACCAAATATGGCTTGTGATTTATTGTGGCGATTACTACATCGACGGCTATGGGTGGGGCATTTGACATACAAGTGCAATATAACGACTTCTGATAGGTGTTACTTACGTCAAACAGACAAGGAAACAATCGAGCATTTATTTGTAGAATGCAATTTTGGGAGTATATCAGCCAAATCTTGGCATAATTTGGGGCTATGCCCATTGTTCTAGAAACACATGTAATCTTATTTAGAGAATTTGATCAAGCGGTGTAAATATCTCAAAGTCTGATAAGACTATTTTAATAACAATGCTAACCATAGGTGTTTGGGCCATTTGGAAACACCAGTGTGCGCAGACGAAACATCCATCTATGGACAGTCACAATAGAGCAATAAAGGCAATATTTCGTTCATTGCTGCTGAATCATATTCCTTGCGAATATTTTAGATTAAAACAGCACGGTAAAGAAAAAGTATTCAAGGATATGCAAAACTAACATAGTTTCAATAAAGTGGGGATCTGTAAAAATAAATGAGCCTGCACTAGCTTAAATCATTTAATTACTACAGCTGATTTATCTGTGTCTTTTAATTAATCTGTGTCATGTAATTCATTTTAGTCTGCACTTTGATATTGTCATGTTTAATAATTCATGTTAACAAATAAGCAGACTGGGGCAATTTAATAATCAATCGATAAAGTAAGATGCCATTGAATTATAAAATAGTCCTGGATAATTTTAGAAACTTGCACAGGGTTTTATAGGGTTATTTATTCCCAGGTAATTTACAAAACGTTACAATAAAGTAAATCGAAAATGTAAACAAGAGCGCCATCTATGTTTCTGTAATTTTCCTGCCGACTATTTGTGTTATATTACCCAAATGCTACTACGCCCGGTGGCGTTAATGATTGTTGGACAGTTGCACTCACCACATGGGCCTACTACCACACCTTGATTGAATAGTAATCCCTTTGTTAAGTTTTGTTTTGCTATCAGATCTTTATCAGTTTATTGTTTTGTATCTGTACCAATTAAGCAGTATATATTTATAGATTGTATTAATGCTCGTTTGTTAGATATGTTATTTATTTTTTGCTTTGGTGTAATATTAATCAGGCTTACTGGTTCAGCAGAGTTTTTTCTGTGGGTTTGCAAGCCTTTTTAAAGGAGTTCCTCCGTGAAGTTTGTCCGACTGCGTCTGCGTCGGATTTTCAAAAAAAAGAAAGTAGTAGTAGTAGTATTAGTATTAGTAGTAGTAGTTGTAGTAGTAGTAGTAGTAGTAGTAGTAGTAGTAGTAGTAGTAGTAGTAGTAGTAGTAGTAGTAGTAGTAGTAGTAGTAGTAGTAGTAGTAGTAGTAGTAGTAGTAGTAGTAGTAGTAGTAGTAGTAGTATGAATCAACTACATAGGATACGAAGTCTAAACCCTTAAATATCCAAACTATTTCTTTATTATGTTTACTTTGTCTCTGTTGACTTTTCATTGATAGCGTTTTCTTCAATGTTGCTCAAATACGCGTAAAGGCACATAGCCGGAATAATAATTAATAGGCCTAGAAATGCGAGTATTGAGAAGATGTTAAATTGTGGATGCCATATAATTCCACTGACATCAGTGTCAACGAATAACGTCCAAAAGAGCGTACTAAGAGGTCTAAATGCCGCCAAAACGATCGCGGTGTAGATGGCCCCTTCTGCATACTTGGTCAGTAGGAGAACTAAGATATCGATAGACGGCGAAAGGAACATGAATATTATCGCTGAAACCATGCATCGTTTGCAGGATGGATCAGTGCTGAATGAACAATAGAGTCCACGCTGTAGCGATACCAGGAAGTCACGTAAATTGATGGTCTATTAAAAAAAAAATGCGAAAACAAGATTAGATGATTATACAAGTGAGATAACTGTATTCGGGGAATTGTGTCCTCTAAGACATACCCCAGACATGGCACATCTCATACTGAATCGCTATCATAGAAAATCAATATACACTATTATGTGTGTTGGAAAATACAATGAGAATGGAGAGCCCCACACCCCCACACCCATTGTTTATGCGTCAGTAACATTGACACCGGTGTGTGTGTGCGTAGGTGCGTGCGTGCGTGCGTGTGTTGTGTGCGTGGACGAGCGTTCGTGCGTGCGTGCGAGCGTGCATGTGGGTGTGCATGGGTGTGCGTGTGTAATATGTGTAGGATAACTACACAGCTTTTGGATTGTGGTGCAGAAAGGATATCACGTTGTATATTACTTATTGGGTTTGGAAATATTATGACATGATCGACACCAGCATTTGGAGAGGCAGCTAACAAGCATATGTCATATTTCCTTCTTCCGATGTATGTATGATTACTGTATTCTGCGGCTGTAGTAATAGAAACATCCTACTGCAATCCGTCCTTTTTCGCTTTTGCCACGTGTGTCTTGTCCTCAGCCGAAATCCTTAGCTTCCTCAGGTCTATTCTTGACTTGAGTGTACCGATACATGCTTTCTTGAGGTCACCTCGTGGCACGCTTAGCAGATTTATGCGATGAAGTCCTCCCCTGGCTTTGTATTTGCTGGCTCCGAGTAGGGAGAATACCAAGCCTCTGTGCTGGTGTCTCTTCTGGCATCCTTAGCACATGGCCAAACATGGACCATTTTTGCTGGGCGACTTTTACAGACATCGTCGATGTATTACACATCGTGTATAGTGCATCTTTGGAAATTATGCTGTCTGGCCATCGGTGTCCAGTGATGTTGCATAGGTGTTTGAAGTGGCAGGCATTAAGTTTGTCTAGAGCTGCCTTTGGAGCTTCTCAGCTGTTACATTTATACAAGATCAAGGATACGTAGGTTACATTGTAGAAATGTAGTCTTTTTGTCAAGGGCATCTTTGATCTATGAATCCATAGCGTCCAGAATGACTGGAAAGCTATGTTCCCCATGATGCAGCGTACAGCAATGTCGGCAGTACTGTGAAGCAGTGAGCCCAGGATTTCACTTTTCTTCCATGGTTCGCTGCCACGAAGTGGAGCATCATTTTCTTTAGTTGCGTCCTTTGTAGATAGATGTATATTTGTGTGAACTCTGTTTTGGATTCATTCATAAAGAGATTCTTAATTTTTAATTTGCTTGCCGCTATTGGGAGAAGTTCATCAAGTGATTTCCGTTCCTCGTCTATGAAGTCCACATCGTCGGCATATTCGATCTCTAGCGGCATACCCAGAATGGACACTGGGGTGGGGTGGGTGAGTTGGGGTGGGTGGGGGTGGGCGGTGCGGGGTTGGTCTTGTCGAATTTTCCCACACGGATTTCAATGCAGCGCCAAGGTAGCAGGTGAAAAGCACAGGAACCATCTGTCTGTGGGATAAGTTCATTACTAGCTTGTGCTTAGCTCCTGAATAGGTTTATCCCCAGTCTCATTAATTAACAATCGCAGTGTTTTTTAACCCTTCAAACTTGGCCACTGGAATTACTGGCTCGATAACCTAGATTAGTTTTCCGAAATAGTATTCTCTTGCCATGGAAATGGACATTCAATAAACTAATGTTTTGGTTTTTGAATAAATTTAAAGCTGCATATTCACACCAAAATGTTTGAAAATAAAATTGTTAAACGTGTATGAAGTTGTGAAACTGATTAAGAGACACGAATCCCTAATTCAAATTCACAAATAAAAATATTTATATTAATTTATATTGAATGAAATGACCACATGCTAAGATTTATTTTGTTTTATTTCACCTAGCCACACAATCTAACCCTCTAAAAGTATACAATTTTAAGAATCTTTATTTTCAGGCATTCTGCTGTGAATATGCACCTTTAAAGGGTTAACCCTTTAATAACGAAGCCGACCAAACCGGCCTCAGCAGCGGTCTTGAGAAATGTCCATTGACAGGCCATGTGAAGACTATTTTTGAAAGGTTACCACTGGAATAACTGGATCGGTAACCGAGCCAGGCAGTCCAGTGGTCAATTTTCAAAAGTAGTCTTCACTTGGTGTGCAAATAGGCATTCAATAAGCAAATATTCTTTGACCAAATTTAGTCATAAAGGGTTAAAGATACATGGATCTTGGGATCGTGTGATATGCGTCTTGAATGGCATTTCATGGACTATCTCAGAATACTCAGCAGATACTTACCATTCCAAAGTGTGGAATGAGAGCAGTCCATGACAATGCGACTACTGAAAGACAGTTGAAGATTTGTGTCCAGAAAACGAACGGTATGAATGATACCTAAAAATAAATGGTATTATTAGGCTTACAAACCTCTATAACTAAGGCTATGGTTATTATAGTAATACTCTGTAATCTGCAATGCAGTCACAGATTATTAAAATCACTCAGGATCTTTCTTCTTTATTTCTTTCTTTCTTCTTATTCTTCGTCAAAGACTTTGCACCATATCTCCTCCTAGAGCTTTCATCGGATCAACTCCAAACTTAGTCAACCTCTGCAGCCCAATCTGGAATCGTATGATTGCGCTTTTATTTCAGTTGGGCCAAAAAGTCCCAAACGAAATGTATGGGGATTTTCTGATTGATGTTTGAAGTGCGACTACAACTAGAGCTGTGATTGGATTTCTACCATACTTGATCAGAATATTACCCTTGGGGTCCTGAACATATCTGGCCCCCCTAACACGTTCCTGTAACCGTTGACCTCTGACTGACATTGTATTGAACATGTTCCCATAGAGGAGGAATATAGATTTTTCAGGATGGATCTTTGAACTGCGCCTACACCTAGAATTGTGATTGGATAACTACCATAATATGCTTAGGATGTTATCATTTGGGATAGGTAAAATATACCAGTTTTCGTTTTCACAGAAATGAACTGTTGAAAAAATGTTTTGGGGAATTTTTTTTAAAAATGGGCACCAAATTTTTGTTTTGCTCCGATCGACTTGAAACTTGATGGTTTTATAGAGCCTACATAGGCTCGATTTCATATCACGTTTGAAGAGGCGCTATCCAATAGTTTTCGAGAAATCAGCTTTTCCGTGCCAGAATGTAAACCTACCTTGCATTAACACCATTTAATGCCAACTTGTCGTATCTGATTAACCCATTTCCCGCTGAGTGATTAACTGCAAATTAACACTTACTGTGAAATAATCATTTGACATTTACCGCTTTAGCTATTGTATTATCAACTGCACTTAACCGCATTTCTGCTGACTGATTGAGTTTAAATTAAACATTTACTGCTGAATGACGAAGCATTGATTAATTATTGTCCTGCTGAATGGTCAATCACTGCTTAGGATATTTACGATACATAGCCCTTTGCTAATTATCACATTTACTGCTGAATAACATCGTATTTAACCCTTTTATTAGCAACAATTATTTCCCAGTCCAATTAGTTACATAATATTCAACAAAATGTTTATTAAATTGTAAATTCTTCGAAGACAAACAATTTGCACACTCGTATCAGACTTTTTCAAATTTCGTGTCGGATCTATGCGTCATTTCGATTGTGACGTCACCTAACATATGCCGTATCAGATTATGACGTCATATACTTGAATGACAGATCGAATTACCATGGGTTTGGGTCAGAGTCGGATTAAACCTATTTGGAGTGCCGGGATAATTAGTTGTGGGTATCCATATGGGGCGGGTCAAGGAGGGAATGCCTATTATTATTACTACTGCTGTTGCTACTACTACTACTATTAATACTACTACTACTACTACTACTACTACTACTACTACTACT
The DNA here is from genome assembly GCA_034401795.1 of Chaetoderma sp. LZ-2023a. Lineage (NCBI taxonomy): Eukaryota > Metazoa > Mollusca > Caudofoveata > Chaetodermatida > Chaetodermatidae > Chaetoderma > Chaetoderma sp. LZ-2023a. The sequence goes on along the minus strand of CM067359.1, from coordinate 138,405,779 downwards.
ACTACTACTACTACTACTACTACTACTACTACTACTACTACTACTATCCATTAGGACATCAATGAAGCAGCTCTTGGCTAGTGACCAGACAAAGGAAAGTCTCACGGAAAGCGATAGACCACTTTAATCAAATTCAAACGGAATTGGTATGAGCAACTCGGAATAGCATTCAGTCTAACAAGAACGATGTTGCATATATGCAAAGTACATGAGAACAGGCTCACGACACTATGTTGATATTACATAGTCTTCATGCTGCTCCATCAGGTGCTAATGTCTTCATACTTTCACCTGATACAGATAGGAGAAAACACCATGTTCGTTAAAGGTACCGGGAGCAATTGGTGAAAATATAACTAATGCATTACCTGGATTCCAGGTCTTTACACAAACGTGGCGTTTTGCAAGTATGTGAAGCTGACTTGTTGGAAGACACTCTGTGAAGCTGATGACGATGCAGTTCAGGCTTTGGTAAAACCTGGTATTCCAGGACGACTATACATGAATAACAACAAATTGCTGGAACGATTTGTGCGTCAACTCTACCTTCCCGATGCAAACCATACTCTTGTTGCAGACATGAGATGGGAAAACCTCAGCAAATCACTTGCTGAATCTGAGAAACTAGCATAAGCCAGAGGAGCACTTGAACAGCACATGAAGCGGGCACAGGAACACACCATTGTGTGGAATCATGGCAAAATTGCCAGACCAATTCTTCCACCACCAATCGACTAAGGTAGGATGCTGAGTGCTACACACCGATCATCACCGACCTAGCCCTAACAACCAAGACAATACTAGAACCCGTCTTTTGCAACAATGGAAAGGGTATGTGCACAGATGCTTGATATTCATGCAAATGTTTTTTTTACGGAGATCTGTAAATGTGGTGCAGTGGGCAACTCCTGTGCAAGTTGTGAAGTTGTGAACCAGATGAATATATCCATATAGATACCGACCCGGATGATAATGCTGAAGACTACTAAGCATATGTGTTTGGTAAACTATCTGTTTACAATTGTACAATTTGAAAACATATATTATGCAATTCATGATGACAACAACTGTTATTTTAATAAATAAGTAGTAAATTTCGATAGGAATTATTGTGCTCTCTGATATGAGGTACAACATACCATACTTAAAGTGATTTTATGTTTTCACTGCGGCCATATTGGATTTATGCAAAAGATTTATGCAAAAGACAGAACAGTCCAATATCAAAAATAGTTATTTCAAAGAATTCCACATGTCAAAATATGCCAACAACATTTATGCAATCATTAAGGTCTTCTGAATAAGAATACATTGGCATTTAAATTATCAGACAAATCCAACCATTTCACATATGCCCCCCACCACCTCCTCCACCCCCGGATGACATGTAACGGAAATTCATTAGTAGTTCTGGTGTTTCTATCGTCTACATACTAACCTCTGACGATTTCACTGCTTGCTCTGTAATGACAAATGATAGAGATAATGGCACGGTACCTAGGACAAGAACTAAAGGCCAAATCCAGCTATAATCCACAGTGCTCTCAGTATTTATGGACGAATGATTTGTTCCATATTTGCTGAGTGGATGTGTAGATATAAGATAATCGCTGCTCATATTACGAATGTCAGCTTTATCCTTAGATCCCAAGCTGAAGATTTCAGGTATCAATGAGACAAACAGGCCAACCAGTACCATGGCCGCACACAGTAGCCGTTTAACACTGATGGCTATAATAATAATAATAATAAAAATAATAATAATAATAATAATAATAATAATAATAATAATAATAATTATGAACCCTAAAAGTGGAAGTAAACGGACATAATTTTCAAAAGGAAAAAGAACTGTCAGGCGTTTTCCATTGTAATTTACAGATATATATATATATATAAGTAGTAATGTGGGCGGCCAGACGCTATTGTTCTAGAACAAAAGAATTCTTGGAGAACAATGACGTCCAGCCGCCCAGGGCTATGAGAACAATGACGTCCAGTGGCACACGTTAGAGAGATTTGAGAACAATGACGATCATCCACACACACTTGAGATTCTATATTTAGTATATGTTAATCATGGGAAAACTCCGTTGTAGGTAGAAAGATTCTTCAGATTTATTGTTGAAAATTTTAACCCCTAAAAGTTGGGTATTTTACGTTTAAAATTAGTGGTGCGCGCCCCCCTCCGTCCCCCATCCGTGGTACCATGGTATGTAAGGTAAAGATAATAGAGTTTAAGATGTGGTCTGATAATGGAGGTCATAGGAGGAGGAGGAGGAGGAGGAAACTGAGGAGGAATGCTATGTCGGCCAGCTAGTCTCTGAATGGCGCTGTTCTCTGCGCATATTTAAGCAGAGCACGGCTGTCTAGTTCGCTGTGGAATATTTGCTCTTTTTTAAAGAAACATTTTAGAGTGTATATTTTACAATTTTAAATAAAGCTCAGATTAAGTGTGCGTTAAAGTCATAACAAACTGGCAGATAATTTAAGCGACAAAATTAAAGAATGTGATGAGGCGGTTAATGTGATTTTGCAGTAGATGCATGACTCTGATGTTGCTAGATTAAACGTGATCTACCCTTTTCATCTGATGAATATGTGGATAACCTTTTATATCTGGATTCTATGTTATATGATCCCGACTTTACAATTTCGCAAACGTGCATACCTGATGAACATAATGACATTGCATTACGTGATGTAAATGATAGTGATGTCGACTCTGTTCCTGATTACTGCGAAGTCATTCCTGAACTGTTTATTGCGGATACTGATGCTGATGTTTTCAATTATCTGGATTATTTATATGATTATGACGTAATCATACCTGCACAACCTGCTTCTACCGATCGTACGAGAACTGAACTATCTATTCCTGATCTGAGTACCGTACCATCATCATTTTTCAATTATGCTCATAATGATTGTGACGTAATTGATCCTAATTATTCGACCGATGTACGTGATGGACACGATCTAAATGTAATTGATGTTGCACCAGTTCCTGACTGTATTGCACCTTTTGCTAATGATCTATCTCAGGATTTAGCATGCCTTCGTAATGATTCCGACATAAATTTAGTTGACGATGCAGCCATTCTTGACTGTATTGCGCCTTCTGCTAATGGCCTATCTCTGGATTTAGCATGCCTTCCTAATGATTCCGACCTAACTTCATTCGTCGATGCACCAGTTCCTGACTGTATTGCGCCTTCTGCTAATGACCTATCTCTGGATTTAGCATACCTTCCTAATGATACCGTCCTAAATTTATTTGCTGATGCACCAGTTCCAGACTGTATTGTGCGTTCTCTAATGACTTATCTCTGGATTTTGCCTGCCTTCCTAACGATTCCACTTATCGCATCAATGTTCCTACTCATCAAACTCTTATTGACAGGCGTGCAAATCATTCGGCAGATGAAATTAGTCTCATCACTGATGAAATCAGTCGATGTATAGCCGAGAATATAGTCCTTACAGATGATCTACTTAAGCGTTATTTGCAATGCGTTTGCCGCAAGCACGCTCAAATCGGAGGGTCGGTATTTGACTATACCGACTATATATCTGTGGAGACTGTGCGCAAATACTGCAGTAAAAAGCTTCATCTTGAAGGTACTGAATATAATGTGTCTTTTAAAAGTTATCCTATAGCCGATACAGCACTTTCTCATTCTGAGTACGTGTCAGGCATCTTTCAATCTTTGCTTGATATGTATAGCGAATATAGTAATGTTCAGCCACATGATCACGTGAGAATCGAGTTGATTCACCCTTCTTTGGAAATGCCGATAGCGATGGATTTTAGGCTATGGAATGAAATTACTCCTGACATAATTTTAGAATCAGTGGAAAAAGTCATTCAGTCAAATACTGATTGTAGGTTATCAGAGGGTTTTGAATTTCACGTTTTTCGTGTAGAGGACTACAACTCAGGTGGGCGAAATGATACTCTCCTAGGTGTGATGGATTCTAGACATTTAAATTTATTAAATTTACATTCATCTGATTTAGATGCATACATACGTATTAAAAATGTATTATACCCGTTGTCGCTGAATATCCATTCTGTTTCGCGGCAGGAATAGGTTTAGGAATAAAGTTTATTGAGAAAATGAACAAATTAGTCTCTGCAAATGAATGGCATAATTTGAGATGTAATAAAACATATTTGATGCATATGGCGCGCGAATATCATACAGCTTGTTGTATTCCTGAACGCGAAATTAATAGTACGGATTGGAACAAATTTCGGGAACATTTTCGCAATCAATTTTCTATTCAAGTCAACGCATGAACGCCTATTCGGTAGCGCTTCCCTGAGTTTACTGTGCATAAATCTTATGCATTCAGAACGTTATAATCATATATCCTTAATCACGTCTATGGCCGATTTCTTTTGGTACATAATTATTGCACGCAGTATAATGCATCATACGCTAATGTTCACCCATGCGCAGCGCGGTATCGTAGTTGTCAGACACTTTATTCTGATAAAGAATCTTGTACTTCTACAGACGCTAAACATAAGATAATGTGTAATGATTGTCATCGTAAGTTTTATAACCAACAACGCATGGCGAACCACCTCTCTAATGGGACATGCGAAATGGTGAAGAATAGCGAAGTTTATGCGGAACATGGACTACTCTAGAGTTACAGCTAGCTATACGCAATGGGTATGTCATTAAAGAAATGTATGAAGTATGGCATTATCACGCGTCATCGCAATATGAGCCGCATGGCGACGATGGGTTATTTTCAGAATACATTAACCATTTTTTGAAAATTAAACAGGAAAGTAGTGATTATCCTGATTGTGTCAGTAGTGAGAGTGAAAAGGCGAATTACGTGGCTGACTATTATAAACATGAAAGAATACAGCTCGACCCTGCCAAAATATCGAAAACCCGGGTTTGCGCTATGTTGCTAAATCCTGTTTGAATATTTTGTGGGGACGATTTTCTCTTCATGATCATAAAAAAGAATAGCATGATATCAACACGTCAAGGTCTTCTCTCCCTTCTGAATGATACAAGTAAAACTGTATGTGCCATTACATTCCATGGCCTCCTATTCGGTCAATGATGAGTACGTTCAGTCACCAATAATAACAACTGTATTCTTGAATCTTTCGTGACAGCTTATGGCAGAATAAAACTGTACAAAGTCTTGTCCTTACTCGGATGCCGCATGGCCTATCACGATATGGATTCGGTTGTATTTAGTACCCGGGAAGGTGAGCCGACCATTCAAGAACGAAGTGGGTATCTAGGTTCTTGGACGAGTGAAATCCCATCCGATTACGAATTAACAAGTTTTTGTGCACTCTGTCCAAAAAACTATAGTTATGAAATGAAGCGTCGTGATGATCCATCGATCGCTAAACAGGTAACGAAGGTCAAAGGTTTAACACTGGGTACTGAACAATAAAAAAAGTTAATTTTGATACAATGAAAAAATCCATTGAGTAAATTATAAACAGCAGTAAATAGCAGTAAGATTTTCAAAGCCGTCTTTAAAAAAACCAATTTTGAAACTGGGAGATTTATCATCAGTACCATATCGTTACACTAGTATAATATAAATATAAATAGTAACATTGCACTTTCTCAGTCAGTACGTAAACAATGTCAGTGTCATCCATGTCCGACGAAGATGCACTAGCTGGCCACACTATGATAGCAAATATTGCTAGTCTGTGTAACGCTGATAAGGATAATATGCGTGCATTGCTTATGAGGAGCACGCAGTTCGCTTTAAGAGATGGCATAATTAATGTGGGAAGAATTATACTCATGTCTGAAATTAGCATGGTTTTATTAACCAAATATGGGATAGACATAGTGCATTGGGTTCATGTATTATTGGTACGAAGTTACATTAATCGATGTCTTTCTCATTCATAACTTATGCTTAGTTATCGCACACATTTCAAGTCTTATATTACCGCAAAAATATTTTGACTGAAAGTTGTTGGCATCCACCATGAACTTACAGTCAGATAGATTTCAAAATATTTTGTGCATCCAGCGATAATACACATCGACTTTAGTGTACTGAGTCTGTCAGTCGTGTAATGGTTAAACGTTGGTCATACGTGTTATTGCTCATAAAGTGTGCATTGAGCGGTAGAAGACATTGTTTATCCCTCGTGAATATGATCATTATTGATCGAACAAACACGCGCCATATATTCAAATTAAGCGTGTCTATGTACATCATTGTAACGCACGTGTTCCTCTGTACACCATTGTGTGCAAGGTATTTTCGCCAGATGGCATTCAAACAGTGTGCGGCTGATTGTTATTGTTACTAATGATATATAAAGGCATAAGTTTCATGCTATGATTATTCGTTCTCCACGATGGTGTCTGATCCTTGCTTTAAATATTTAAATCGCTCTGCATTTTGGTGCGATCTTGGTAATTCGCGTAAAGCACGAACAATACGTTTTGGTGAAAAGTGGTGTATCGATCTACGACAGTTTCATCCTACCGGTTATCCTACTAAACATGGTTTATATCTCAGCGTAGTAGCGTTTAAACAGCTGTTACACATCATACCAGATCTTGAAGACGCAGTAAAACGTGCATGCAAAGAAGAAGGCATACTATTTACATATTCTTTCGACAATTCTGTTCACATTTCTATCTGTGACGAATTTCCATATATTGATATACGCTATTTTTTCTGCTCTGACGCAGAACCACGTCCCACACGTAGCAGTTTATACCTGCAAGACAACGAGTGGGAATTATTGAAACAGAATGCGAGTAATTTGCTGGGAGCATTATCTAACTTTTACGCGCCTCCTGACGTGAGCGGTGATGTGTTGTTTAGCCCGATACCTCAGTGCTTTTATGGTGTGAAAAAGATAAAGTCAGAACATGAGTGACATTCCATCCACTAGTGATTCCGCAGAGATGTCTAATCCCGCCACGCTTACTCCGGACACTATATACCTCGATGAGTTTTTAAGCGATGATGAACTAAACCTCATCGATGATGATACCGACAAATTGTGTCACTATTGTAAGACTATGTGTCAGACACACCATTATTGTCCTACGGATCATGCGCAAAAGATTAGCCCGAAATTATTCGCATTCATGCTGTGTGAAAAGATACATTCATTGGTTGTGCGAGATTGTTACGGTTGTCCAGTAAATCATCTGAGTCAACGTGATCATTCTTGTTTAGGTATTGATGTAAACCTTAACCTATTTGACAATTTTGAACTGTATAATGAGACAGCATTATTAGAAATGGACGAAGCCGAATATTGCGCTCAACTAGCCTGCCATTACGATATATATGAACATTGTAGTGATCTGTACCGCATGTGTATGACGGAATGGTATAGGTACATTTTGGATGTAATATATGAAAAACAGATGCTATCGCCATGACTATAATTAATATTTTCTCTACGCGCGTATTAATTTATTTAGTTTTATTTAAAATTAACCGGGTTTTAAACATTAAAACACGGAAAATTTTAAGTAAAATCATATAAAGGGCCCACCTACTTAATTGCTTTATATGTCTTTTTATTTAAAAAACCCAAAAACATAATTAATTGTTTTATTTCGTCAATCGTAGCTTTGCAAAATATGTTGTATTAGTTTTTTATTTCATAAAATCGTATCTTTGTAACGATATGTATTATTGATGTCAGTATTAATAAAAACGTTTTAAAATTGGATTTCACCTGTTCAGTACTAGCACCTCTCTCTCTCTCTCTCTCTCTCTCTCTCTCTCTCTCTCTCTCTCTCTCTCTCTCTTTATCTGTCACTAGCGATTCGCTATTCGCTCCCCCGCCTCCTCTGCATGCGCTGGTAGCTTTTTTCACTTGAATGAGGCACTTGTCAGCACGTGCCATTGCTATTCTTTAGAGAAGAATGGTCCAGGTGAATGACTCATAGAGTAACGCTGACGATGAATAGCGCATTTCATTATGCACCTCAGCATACTTAAATAAAATGCCGTTATACAGTTTTGTTCAATTTCATGGTAAAATATTCGCCGAATATTGAGTTTATTTTGCAACTATTTAAAGATGTCATGGATTTGTTCTTCTTCGTCGCGCAAGTATCTGATGTCATAATCATACACTTAAATGTTCATAGCATTTCTCCTAAGTCACGTCTCGAGTATCTGACGTCACAATCATAGCATTTCTCCTAAGTGACGTCGCGATTATCTGACGTCGCAATCATGGCATTTCTCCTAATTTTATGTCGCAATCATAGCATTCCTCCTAAGTTACGTCTTGAGTATCTGAGGTCACAATCATAGCATTTCTCCTAACTTTATGTCACAATCATATTCGCCGAATACTGCGTTTATTTTGTAACTATTTAAAGATGTCATGGATTTGTTCTTCTTCGTAGCGAAAGTATCTGATGTCATAATCATACACTTAAATGTTTATAGCATTTCTCCTAAGTCACGTCTCGAGTATCTGACGTCACAATCATAGCATTTCTTCTAGGTTATGTCTCGAGTAAATGACGTCACAATCATAGCATTTCTCCTAAGTTACGTCACAATCATATTATTAAATGATCATAGCATTTCTCCTAAGTTACGTCTCGAGTATCTGACGTCACAATCATAGCATTTCTCCTAAGTTACATCACACTCATATTCTTATATGGTCATAGCATTTCTCCTAAGTTACGTCTCGAGTATCTGATGTCACAATTGTATTATTAATGCTTGCCAACCAGTAAGCATTGATAACGTATTCGCAGAAGAGTAACTACAAATTACGTCATAGTGTTACCATAGTGACGGCTAAGGTATATATATATATATATATATATATATATATATATATATATATATATAATATATATATATATATATATATATATATATATATATATATATATATATATATATATATATATATATACGCATGAGCGTATACCTCCTTAGTCATATGTGGACGTGCGTGTGCCGGTGCAATGGCAACATCACTTGACTGCAATACGGCGTTACATCACCCGTTTACTATGATTGTCTGTGGACCAACGCAGTGTGGTAAAACTGAGATGATAAAAGCACTAATAAGAGATCCCTACGCCATTACTCCCCCTCCACAGAGGATTGTGTACTGCTATGGTGCATGGCAAGACGGGTATAATGATTTGGCGAAAGAAGTTGAATTTAAAGAGGGTGTGAATGTTGAACTAGACAGAAGTTGCAGAACATTGGTGATACTCGATGAGTTGATGAATAAATGTGACGAGAATGTGGCCGACCTATTTACAAAACGTTCTCACCATGAGAATTGTAGCGTAATATTTGTCGCACACAATCTTTTTCACAAGTCACGCAATCAACGTGACTTATCAGTTAACTGTCACTACATGGTATTGTTTAAGAATCCATGTGATGCATCATCTATTCATTCTTTATCTAATCAGATGTACCCAGGCAATACAAAGTATTTGATCGAATCATATAAGGATGCTACACGCGAACCTCACTCATATCTACTTCTAGATTTGAAACAGTCGAGACCTGGCAATATCAGACTACGTTCATCTGTTCATCCGAAAGAAGGCTGCTACGTGTACATACCTAAGAAAGATGGCATCACGTAAAATGGAATGCCATTTACCTATGCCACAATATTTGGCTAAAGTAAAGCCTTCAATCAGAAACATATGACGTGGGAATGGTCATCGCACTAAATCATGATACAAGCAGCTGAGTAAATATAGAGGGAAAGTGCGTATGCTGACTAGTCGCGGCGGGCCATACGCACGTAAAAGAGAATTGCTATGAACAGGTGGATTTTTAGGAGCCTTATTACCAGCAGTGATCGGTATGCTAGCGCCATTATTTGGTAAACTGTTCATGTGAAAAGATGGAACATACACGTAAAACGGCGCTAGTTCCTCATTAGTTGATAGGTAATTTAAATGAACAGAGTAAAATATCTTTGCTACAGACAGATCCATCAATATGTAAAGCTATTAGTCTTGACAACGAGATATCCAATATATTAGCTAGACATGATCTGACTGAGAATGAAAAAGCAAAATCGTATTCACAAGTATTGGATAAGTATAGGCACTACTATCAGCAAACGCAAGTACAGCAATATCAGCCACCACCTCTGCAACCCATAACTAACTACGATGCGCTGCCCACACAAATACTTGAATGTACAATGAGGGGAATACCAAAAACATAAAGACAAAAGCCAGTAGAGTAATTGATATTTTACGTTCGGTTCCTGAACGTTTTAACGTTAATGACCTGTGCGAAGTGATAATAGAGGGTACGTAATGTACTTGACCTGTTTACAAACGTCGTAGCTCATGGGCGAAAACCTGTTTTTGCTGGTATGCATGATGAAGTGGAGAGAAAGGTACTTAATCTGCTACGTGACCTAGATTTGTAGGCCAAGAGAAAACGATGAGACAGATATATAATGGCGCAGAAAAGGATGATAGCGCCAGTGAGTACACGCCTACGCCCGTGAGTAAACGAATATGTAGAAAGAGTTATCTAGTGGGCAACAGGAAGAAAAAGGGACATTCAATTCTAGTGTGGGTAAAGTTAGATACGTCATGAATGATGCTAAATTGGCAAATGTATATTTCGATCCGAAACATTACGCATCTTTTGGTGGGAAAGAAAAACTATATAATGCATTCAAAGGTAAAATACCACATAACTAGATCGACAAATGGTCAAAACACCAAGAAGTATATACGCGTCACAGACCATGGAGAACAAAGTTCGACAGGCGAAAAAGAAGAGGTTCAGCTGTCTATGAGCTATGGCAGGCAGATCTATGCTCGATGGGTATGCTGTCAAAAGGGAACAACAACGTGTTATATTTATTATGCATAGTTGATCGCTTTTCAAAATACGCATGGGTGGAATGCCTGTTTAGTAAAACATCTTCTGCAGTGAAGAAAGGGTTAAAAACAATAACGGAGCATACTGAGCGCCGCCCACACACTATTCAAACAGACAAAGGGGGCGAGTTCGTAAACCATGTAATGAAGAACTATTTGAAGATAATGGAATACATTTCTACACTTCTCAAAATGAAACGAAAGCGGCAATGGTAGAGCGTTTTCAACGCACCATGAAGGGTCGAATATACAGATACATGATGCATAAAATACATGAAAGTATATCGATGCATTACCTAGTTTAGTCACGGTGTACAACAACACCACACATTCCAGCACGCGCATGGCTCCTGCTGATGTCGACCATAGTACTGAGTTAATCGCATGGAGAAATATATATGGAAAGAAGACGAAGAAACATACCAAATCTAAAAACAGTCCTACTCAAGGCAACAATGTTAGAATATCACAAGCAAAAATGCCATTTGAAAAAGCATATCGTGGGCAATGGAGTAGGGAATTGTTTACGGTATGCAAGGTACTTACAGACAACTATCCATACTTATATACATTAGAAGACTATGGAGGCAACCTGATTATTGGTACTTTTTATTGTGATGAGATACAGCAAGTGATAGAAGAAAATGATAAAGAGTACTCGGTGGGAAAAATACTTAAAAGTAGAAAAAATAAAAAGGGACAACACGAGTATCTGGTAAAGTGGCTCGGTTACCCAGCTACGTTTAACACATGGGTTAATGAACTAAGTACTATACATCATTAACAATGGAAGAATATATAGAGAGAAGAGCGGATCAGGGTATGTGGTGAACGATGGGTTCGCGAGTACTGAAAGAAGAAATAGTTTGCCTAGCTAAAGTATAATAATTTAAATCATAATAATTACGTGTATCATGAATCTGAGTATACAAAATAGGCAATCGGGCATATGGATATCGCTTTTGAGTGACTGTCTAGGGTATATATTGCCTAGTCCACGCATGAAGACATCCATACATCATTCAACTCAGAAAGAATGAGAATCAGCTTTACATAACCCTTCCGAGCAATAGCAGTACCCAGTTCTTTCCAGACAATAAGATATCAGAGTTTAGAACTCGTCTGCAAACTCCATTAACATTAGATGGCAAATGGGAAGTGGGCCTCTCGAGTGTGCTATATCCGAAGAGTTGGCTTACTATTGCAGAGGAAAGTTTTGTGCAAATATATGTATTTACTAAGAACAAGATAAAGAAGAAGAAGAAGAAGAAGAAGAAGAAGAAAGGTAGCGATGTGTCAGAAGAAATTAGCAAAGATGGCGCTATTGCATTAGAAATAGAAAAGAAAAAGACAACGACTTTTCCGTTAGTTTTAAAAGATGGTTTCAGCAATCCACGTCCTGACGATCGGGGAAAACGGGCACGAAATGATTGGGGAAAGGGTGTGCAAAATGATCAAACAAATAATCTCAGTAAAAAACGTACACGTAGAAGCGAATATTATTATGTGCAAACAGAAGCTCCATTTATCAGTGTGCTGAAATGGTACTATGCAGTGAAGATATGGTAGACTATCTAAATGGACAGATAGAGAGCAAGACACGATTTAGACACAGAAAATATTTTTTCAATTTTTACTTGCACCACGTGAATATCGTTTCTCTCACAGTTAAAGATAGTTACGCTATACAATTAGGTGGAGAAGTAGCAAATTTAATCTGATTCGAAGGAGGAAAAATACATATGGAACCTATAGATTTTAAAGAATCATTTCGTTCAAATCATGAAGGTGGTCCTACGACCGCATATATATACTGTGACGTAGTCTCACACAGCATGGTAGGTGATACTTCCGCACCGCTACTCAGAGTGATACCCGTTTCTAGTACAGCTTGCGGGAAATATATATGTCAGTGGACGTTTCCTGATATTCAATACCGCTCTGTGTCAAAGAACTACATCGATACTATTGGAATACTTATAATGGATAGAACTGGCGCCAATGTACCATTCGAGGATGGAGCATTGCCGAGTGTACTCTGTCTGCATTTCAGACGACGACAACGATGATGAGAGGGAGAATGAGCGCTCCAGAAATTGCGTGTTACTACGCAAGTCAAGCGGGCCATGGCGATATTCCAGTTTTTGTAGGCATGCGTTACCAATCAGGGCATGGACTCGGTAATATCCTAGGCGGACTATTCAGCAATACCTATCGCAAAAATGTAGCTAAATCTGTAGGAAAACAAGTGCTTAGTGCTGGAATCGGCCTAGCTGAGGATGTAATGGCTGAAAAAATTGTTAAAACAGCATTAAAATCGAGAGCTTGTGGTGTTGCCAGGTCATGGATACCGGAAGCTGTAATGGCAGTGCATGGTGGTTTATGACCACCTCAACCTAAACGTAAAGAGGGAAATAATACAGGTAATGCTCAGTCAATGCACGTGATACCGAAGAGGAAGGGTCGCAATAGATGGCAGAGAAAACAAGCTGATATATTTAATTAACAAAAAAAAGCCACAAAATATGGAACTTAATCAGAGTGCTCGAAGAGCGAATTAGACATTTTTCAGACGTGTCCCATAGTGATGACATTGGAGTCTGCTAAATGGGAACAGTTTCAGCCTGTATTGAGTTTATCAGATAGTGGACCGATCGAGTTTTGTGTCTTTGTTGACGTATTAGTAATGTTTGTGTCTTCGGGTCGAGAAAGCAAAATCCCTATAAGTTTTTGAAAATGCGATGGATTTTTATGCTGTTTGGTTTTACAAAATTGATAACCATACCAACCGTTTAAATTAACATTACTGTGTATATCACCCATGAGGAATAAACGGTATTAAATTTAATGCGGGAATCTACGAAATTCTGTAGAATATATCAGCTATTTAACCTATAATTTCACTTCTGAAGCTCATTGCATCAATATTTGTAATAATGAGTGTTGTAGATTATTGCATATGGGATTAGGCTATTATAATTTTGGGGATATATATCTAGATGCAGATCTATGATATGAGTGTTGCGCGTACATTTGTGCCTTTTGTCGATAGGGTCAAGTAATATATGGACGATTTCCATGTTTCCAGAAAGTTGTTGGTTAGGACTTGCACATATATAATGATTCTAACTACACATACATATTATTTATGGACCACAACGTTTAATAGAACCTAATTTACCAAAGTTACATTGTATGTTATTTATATGGAATGAAATCATCATATGTTAAGATGTCTTTCGTTTCATTACTTCCAAGCACACAATTTAGGACTCTAAAAGTATACATTTTTAACAATTTTATTTTCAAGTATTCTGTTGTGCGTAGGTACATTTAAAGTATTACTTTGTTTTATTTCCTAGTATATACACAAACTAAATATGAATTGGATTGCATTTTAAATATATTGTAGCCTATGATAAACAACAATGAAACCTGTCTACAGCGGCCGCCGTATGGCCTATCAAAACAGGCTGCCCAATACGGATACCGCTTAGTACAACCTCGTACTTGCAACATATAGCTTGCGGGGAAGCATAGTGATTGTATTCTAAACATTTAATCATCAAATTTATTCAGGAAAATTAAAATGATTCTCATGGAAAATGTCCATTTGCAGATCAAGAGAAGATTATTTATTTACTTGATTAGCGAGTCATTACAGTGGTAGATTTTCACGAATATCCTTCTCTTGGTCTGCAAATGAACATTTCTTAGGACCTTTGCAGAAACTGATTTTGACCGGCTTGAGAGTTAATGGGTTAAGACTGGCACTTTAGAAGAGAGCGCGCTGTTCATAAAACGACAGTCTTGTAACCCCAAGAGAAGGTGCCCGCTACAGACAAGTTTTACTGTATAAAGATAGTGATGGCGTCTGTACATGCCTTTTCGTAGGACGATATAGCGACAGATGACTGTGATAGGCAGGTCGGCTGCAAGGAGAATCCCTAATAACTCCGGCCTTGTACGAATTGGTGGGCTTCCATATGCCAGAAAAACACCGTACAGAGTACTGAGGAAGCCTATCAGAGCGGGTGAGACATAACTTCCATTCGTGGGCAGCAAGGGCAGTTCCCGTGTGCAGCACCATCGAATCACAATCACCACCATGAAAACAAATAGGCTGGAAAGGTTAAACGCTAAAATCTCAACGAATGGGTCACTGCCCACCTGCATAAGGTTAGTGATATAGATCGGCGTCAGGATTAATATACAGACGTTAACAATCGCGGTTGCAACAACGATTAGAATTGATAATTGGAATCGCGATATACTGATACCACAAATACTGGTGCCATATTCAACTAACGCTTGACCACTGTCCATTGGTGGGATGGACGTATTGTGCATACTATTATAAAAGCGTTCATCGCGCTCAAAATCCAACAAAAGCGATTTGTCGTTGGACGTCATTTCAATGGATCATAACGTAGTCATATTCCTGCATAATGAGATGGCTTAACTGTCTGCTTGTTGAATCACTGCAGCCGACATATTCCATGCGGTTTAGCTCTGGGCCTGCTGAATAATGTAAACGTTGTTGGTGGCTCAGTCAAATTGTTTTCAAAATATTCAACAGGTCTAAAGTTATTACCTATTGAAATTATTTTCCGGTTGCGTGAACCATTACGAGAGTTAATACGCGGTTGAATGGAATTGCCCAATCACGTGTTATGTTCATAAACGATTTAAGCCGGAATCGAACCCACACCCGGCGACAGCTGTTTTGTGACATTGGTCTAGTGGAAGCGTTTGCGGGCTTTGACGCTTGATGCTGTCGCTCGTTGTGTGTTCGATTCCCGGTCAATGACAATACACAGTAATGTCACGAATACATGTATAAAACATAAACAGTCAGATCATTAAGCTATGGTTCATTAATACAATTCAGAGCGAGTATTGGCAGAATTAAATTTCGACAATTAACCCAACATAACACAATTTATTGTTAACGTAACTATGTGCCACCGATTCTTCTGTACCATCCTGATAGAACAGCGCTAGGCTCAATGTATATATCATACAAACACGTGTACATTTTGTAAATCCAAGTAGGCCTATACTATGTGTATGGCGGTACAGGGTTCACATTCACACCACGTTACACAACATCCATTAACAGCCAACTGAATATTCAGCACTGGTAATTTAGAAAGCCTATTTTATTATTGCTATGCTGCAATTATATAGAGTAGTGTCAATACCAGCACACCATAATATCATCATGATCTATAGCAATGTGTAATTACCTCAGGAGTGTGGGCAACATGTGTCACTAATGCAATGAATAAATCAAGTTTTAGCTATGCCCCCCACCCACATTTCTAGCTAAGCTCCACCCACACATCGTCCATGTTGCGATCGATCGATGAACTCCATGACTATCAATTTCCAGAAAACTATGCAGGTCAGCTGTTGAATATTTGGAAACTTATTTGACTGGGCGCTGTTGTTGCCTATGGCAGCAACATCGCCCAGTCGATTTAGTTTCCAAATATTCAACAGCATATTTATTAAATGGTAAAGACATACATTTCGTAGATCAACGCGTCCGTCATCAATAAAGTGTTCGTGACCAACTTATCTACGTAATTCACGACTTCATTGATAATGGCGTCACCCTACACGCCACGTAGTGGATTATGACGTCATATAATTAATGGATAAACAGGAAAGGGAGACCATTAACGACCGAATGACGTCTCTTGTCGTTCGCTATGGCAACGGGGCATGTTGACTAACAATACTGTGAAAGTAGGATGCACAATACAAGGTCATGGAACTGCAATAGTCCGTTAAAGCGTTAAAAAAGTTTATTAATCAATACCTGAAATAACGATACACGATTTACGAGAAACGAGCCAGTCATTCATGTGATAAATTTTCAAGAACAGTCTTCTCTTGGTCTGGTACTGGATATTCAGCAAACAAATATTTTGATTTTCTTGACCAAAGTAAAAAAAAGGGTGTACTGTGTATGAGATATTAGTAAGACCACGTTTGAAACAGCATCATATAATCTCTAGCCATTATCGGTGTTCTCTTCAAAATATGCAAATGAATGGTCTCAGACCACATATGGTGTCGATACTCTCTCTCTTTCTCTCTCTCTCTCTCTCTCTCTCTCTCTCTCTCTCCATCCCTCCCTCTCTCCCTCCCTCCCTTCCTCCATCCCACCCGCCCTCCTTCCCTCCCTCCCGCCTCCCTTCCTCCCTCCTTCCCTCCTTCCCTCCCTCCCTCCCCCCTCTCGCTCTCTCCCTCGCTTCCATCTCTCTCCCTCGCTCCCATCTCTCTCCCTCTCCCTCCCTCCCTCCACCCTCCCTCCCTCCCCTCCCTCTCTCCCTCCTTCCCTCCCTCTCTCTCTCTCGCTCTCTATCTCTCTCGCTCGCTCTCTCTCTCTCTCCATCCCTACCTCTCTCCCTCCCTCCCCCCTTCTCCCTCTCCACCTCTCTCTCCCTCTATCTCTCTCTCCTCTCCCTCTCCCCCTCACGCTCTCCCTCCCCCTCCCTCCCTCACTCGCTCCCTCCATCCCTCTCCCTCTCCCCTTCCTCCCCCCTCTCCCTCCCTCCATCCCTCTCTCCCTCTCTCCCCTCTCTCTCTCCCTCCCTCCCTCCCTCCCTCCCTCCCTCCATCCATCCCTCCCTCCCTCCCTCCCTCCCTCCCTCCCTCCCTCTCCCTTTCCCCTTCCCCCTCCCATCCCCCCCTCTCTCCCCCTCTCCCCTTCGCCCCCTCCCCTCACTCTCTCTCTCTCTCTCTCTCTCTCTCTCTCTCTCTCTCTCTCTCTCTCTTTCTCTCTCTCTGGTTTCTGGTTGGCTGTACCGATAAACGGGGTGTGACGTCATCAAATTTAAATATTAAGTCACACCCCTTGACCTTATATTTTACCATATATGATCATACAAAGAGCCTTTACACAGCCTTCCTGAGGAAACTGGAAAATGTATGAACGGGTGGCCCCAAACCCGTTTCACCACCTGAGAACTTCCCATCCACACTTGAAGCCGTTACACATCCTTCCTACGGAAGCTAGGGACCCCACCCATTTCCATTTTTATACTGATCATGTATTTTGACCCTTTCTTTAAAAGTTGGAATAATTTGTATTTATAGGTTATATCATAATTGTGTATGCAGAACAAAAAAGATACATCAGCATTTTTCTGAAAAGTATATAAACACAAATTCAGCATGGCCGGAAAAGTTGTAAGATACCTGAAGAATTCTTTTTTTACTTTGCCACTATCTCATAATCGTTATCTTAGAGTATTGCTGATAAATGGTGAGCTATGTGCAGACTTTAGAGAATTTCATTCTGATGGTTATCCTACTCAGGGTGGCATTTATATTAGTGGAAATGACTTCAGTGTGCTTTTACCTGAATTGGCGGAACGTTGTGAGGGCTCATTTGGGGATTACAAGCAAATATTAGTTGATGGAGCCCGGATATATATAAGTGACTCGTTTCCAGGTGTTAACATTCGAAGATTTTGGAAACTAGAATTGGACTCTGAGCACTATCCTACACGTGACGGTATTCATTTGAGCATTTGAGACCTGAGATGTGTTAAGAGTAACATAACTGATATTATAGTTGCGTTGGAATTAGGTGCTACATCATCTGACTTAGAAATGTCATCGAATATGGCTTTGTTGATAAACAAGTCTACTGAAGAAGCTGATAAAATCGAGATTAGCTGTCCTCATCCTCCTCCTCCTAAGAAGAAGAAGAAGAAGAAGAAGAAGAGGAAGAAAACGAAGTGAAATGGTTCAAGCTCAATTATCCATAAAAATTGTTTACAAGAGAATCGATATTGGTGAAAATGGAATCGGTCTAAAAGGTGATAATCCACGTGAGGAACTAATTGGCTTATTTGGAAACTCCCCAGGATCGGGTCGTCCTATGTATTTACATTGTTTATTTAAACATGAGCGATGGTCTGCTATTGTATTTATAATATGCGAAAGATGTCAGCAAAGTGACTTTTATTTTAGAACAGTTGATGACTTTCTGAGTATTAGTATAGAAAATGATGACATCATGATTATAAGACGTGGTAGATTATATGATCGTGACTTTAAGTACTCATTTCCTAGGGAGATACTGGAATGCTTGATTGGAATACGTGACACAGGCCCTTCACCACCGTTGAATAGAGAAATGGATTATAAACAGCTGGATCATTTGGCACCGCCACATCGTGGAACTAAACGTAAATGGTTTGATTATCTGAAGCCTAATTTTAGTTACTATGAATGTGATTATAATGAGCTAATTTCAACTGAATGTAGTGGTTCACCTGCTAAATAAGTTGGAGATGAGAAACGTGAACCTAATAACGGTAAAAACTTCAAAAGTTGTTGCTTATATAATCGTCTAATAACATTTATAGAGCTTCGCTATGGACTAAATCGACACTATTGTCCTAGTTTGAATGTGCAGAAAAAGATTAAAATGATCTATACTGAAGATAAAAATTATCTATACTGAAATGCTATTTGGTCTAATAGATAGGATAGCAATGGAAGAATGTAATGGCTGCCAGATTGGTCACGGGAGTCAACGTGAACATCCTTGTCTCGGTGTTGACTATTATCTTAACATTGTTGATAACGTTTCACTTTACATTGAAGTCTCTTCTCAGAGAATTGATATCTTTGAATTGTTACAATCTCTGAAAGAATCTCCGATCCTGGCTCGTCATGCTGAGGATATATTACGTAAGTGTAGAACGTGTTGGTGGGATGAAGCTATATGTCGTGTTTATCAGTTTTGGGATAAATAATAATGAATTTTTAAAAACCCCATTAGCATTATCATAATATTTGCATGAATATAATAGTCATAGTTTTAATAGAAATATGTTATTTTTTCTATTAAAATAGGTTTATCATATCATATATATTCTACTGTATACGAACTCTATGTATATTATATCTGTGGTCTATATTTAATAAAATCTTAAATAATAACTGGTCTTTTTATGTGTGCCTTATAGGAACACTCGTGTCTTTTACTGAGAAACATGGAACACGCCAGGAAAATGACTTTAATTCCTCAAGATTTAGTGGAAAACCTCAATGAGCAAAGAACGATTTCCCTATTGCAGACTGACCCTATGATTCGCAAGGCTGTAGGCTTAGATGCTGAGGTAAATACGATTTTACTACATCTAGACCTGAGTGAATATGCTAAGGCTAACATGTATTCAGAGCCCTTATCAAAATACCATCACATTTACTGGGGATCCACATCTAGAGGAGACAGTGTGTCTACGGGTCAGATGGCATCGGACGTTAACCCAGACCATTTATCAGGACTGTCTCCGGGGATGGTGCAGCAGACTATAACACTTATACCTAAGAGCTATAAAACCAAGGCTCAAGGTTTACTGGAAATTCTTCGATCATCATCACCAGGATTGATACGTGTGAATGAGCGTGGCGAAGTTAGCATCGAGAGTAGACATCACCCCAACAGAAATATCCTTGATTTGGTTACAAACGTCGTGCCACACGGATTAAGACGAAAAGGTGACGGTGTTGATACGGGTGTAACAAGGGAGTTTTATCAACTTCCCCGAATGGTTAACATTCCTAAGCGGCTAGTTGCTGAAAAGAGAATTACTAAGAATGTATTCGCTGAGAAAGAAGAAGAAGAATTGTCTCCATCCTCTTCACTTAGCAGAAGCTCTAGTCTTAGTAGGGGTCGAAACGACATCGGGATAACGCACTCATCAGGTCATCACGTCAAGAAAAGAGGGGTCCATTCCGAGGTTTGACAGCTTCACCTAGGTGGGAGAGTTTGTCTGTAGACAGTGGTTCTAAGAAGAGGGAGAAGAAGAAGAAGAGGAGAGATCATCGATAACGTCACAAAGACATATAAAATATCTATTTTAACCCTTCTAACCCCGCTTCTTTTTCTGGTCGTGCGAAGCTTTATCACGCATTGAATGGAAAGATATCACGTGCCTATATTGAAGCATGGTTACGTCGTCATGACACGTACACATTGTACAACCCCAGACGGGTTAACTTCCATAGACGTGCTATTAAAGTTTCCTCATGTATGAGCTTTGGCACGCAGATTTGTGCTCTATGGGTATGCTCACAAAAGCCAATGACAATGTTAGATATCTACTCTGTGTAATTGATGCTCTCTCTAAGTATATCTGGATAGAAAATTTACAAAATAAAACTTCTCTGTCAGTTCTCAACGGTTTCCAAAACATATTCAAACGTACTGATCGTCGGCCATCTGCTATTCAAACGGATAAGGGTGGCGAATTCACAGGTAGTGGAGTTCAAAGTTATCTCGGGGAAAATGGTATCCATTTCTATACATCTCAAAATGACCCATACGCAGCCATGATAAAAAGGTTTCAGCGAACTTTGAATGAACGTATATATCAGTACATGACCCACAAGAATACTAGACGTTATGTAGATATTGTGCCTAAAC
Organism: Chaetoderma sp. LZ-2023a; assembly: GCA_034401795.1. Classification (NCBI taxonomy): domain Eukaryota; kingdom Metazoa; phylum Mollusca; class Caudofoveata; order Chaetodermatida; family Chaetodermatidae; genus Chaetoderma; species Chaetoderma sp. LZ-2023a. Next base: position 138,384,428 of record CM067359.1, on the reverse strand, counting down.
TATTGCAATCGTATAACAGAACATTGCATATGAGTACATGAATGAGACCGATCGATGTTGATCGTAGTACAGGATATCTAGCTTGGCGAAACGTTTATAAGGGTAAAGCTGGTCGGATGACTGGAAATGGTAAAAAACATAAGTCATGTTTGAAAACTGAGGATCATGTGCGTATATCTCAACTCAGAATGCCATTCGAGAAGGGTATCGCGGTCACTAGAGTCGAGAGATATTTAAGATTAAGCAAATCAAAAGCGACTATAAACTAATCTTATATGTTCTTAATGACTATGACGACGAGCGGATAGTTGTACATTTTAGCACGACGAATTACAGAGGGTTAGCGGGATTGATTCTAATAAAGAGCACAAAATCGAAAAAATTATTAGAAGTCGTCATAAGCGCAAGGGTCAGCATGAATATTTTGTAAAGTGGCTAGGATATCCGAGTAAATTTAACTCTTGGATTTCTGAAAAGTGGATTGTAGAAAGATGTCAGGAGAAAATGATGAGGGTGTGAACATACGGATTATCATGTGGCGGGTGATGGGGACACGTTTACCAAAAGTATATAAAGTAAATATATATAGTTGTCATTACTTGTCTGGTTAATCTTAATCAAAAGATAACGAAGATAAGACTGGAATTTGGATTTCTTTGTTATCCGGCTCTCTGGGGTACATTCTACCGTGTATAAAAAGTTTAAAAACACATCAGCCTGCCGATGTTTGAAGATCAATTTTACGTGACTCTCCCTAGCAACAGTTCGATATCATTCTATCCTGACAATAAAGTCTCTGAATACTGGTTACCACATTTCATTAAACTTTTCAAGGTGAATGGGAGGTTGGTCTATCGAGTGTGATATATCCTCGGAACCTGTTGGCATTCACAGAAAAGGCTTAGATCCGTTTGAGAGTCGAGCGACCAGGCATTGCATTTTCGCACATATCATTGTCTTTAATAAACCACCCCAAAGATACATATTCTACCTAACCCCTCGTTTTTTCACCATTAGGGCAGCCGTGCACCTTATGAATGCGAAACTTAATAAAAGCAAAGTTTTCAAAGAGAACATTGTACTCAACTATTTTCCCAATGGGCAAAAATTATTAGTTTTGTAATTAAAAGAAACTATTCGATCACTTTTCCTAAATCCTTAGTTGATCTCTTGGGGTTGACAGATGGAAAGGAGACCATAGTAGGGCCCATAACGACAGGAGGATATTAGACATATAATCGAGGTGGTGCTTCAAGCTGTCGTGGTACGATGTATATGTATTGTGCCGCTGTGAGTCACAGTATAGTAGGTGATGTAGCGCGGATCGGCCGGACGGGTATGGACCATCCCAGCTAGGCTGGTTATGGGACGACCACTCTGGGTATGTTCCAAGCACGCCCCCTGGTTAGGATAGTATGCATGTATAAAGCCCTATGCGGGAGGTTTCGCTAAAATGGCTAAGTCCGTAAGAACGCGTAGCGCGCACGCGCATGTGTCAGAGCTTTATTGGCAACATGTGTCAGCATTGGGAGAGAGTGTATGCGTATAGTGTACCGAGTTGGTACAGGTTATTTCTTCAAATCACTCCATTCTCGTCGTTTTTGGAAGGGATCAGGACCGGAATGAAACGAAGATTTCAGAATTTTTACCTTTTTAACACTGGACCAGAAACGGCCGAGTTATCCATAGATGGCTCACTTAAATTATTTTCAAAATATTACTTTGACGTCGTAATCGCGTGTATGTATTAAATAAATGGCGAATGCACTGATCGTGTGATCACCAAGTCACCCTTCACGCTGATTGGCTACTGCTCGCCTGCTGATTGGCTGGGGCGTCCTGCCTCTGACGTCACGAGTAGTATAAAATAAGCACAACATCAAGAATCGGGAGCACTCGGCGAGGAACAGCCGACACGACAGCAAGGTTGCTGGACCAGCGCATTTCTAGACGTGGGCTAACTGCTTACAGACTGTGGCATCCTACTCCGCAGCAGTGCCCTTCGGAATTCAGATCTCCTGCGCCAATGAGCAACCTTGGATCCGCAACAACCAGTTTTTGTACGCTCTCGGATGGTCATCCGAGGGCAAATTAACTAAATAAGAAGGACTCCCTTTCCGAAACACTCACTGAGGAGCTTCCTTTCCGATGGGCCTTGCGGGCCCGATGTCAATTCTAAAGGATGTAGAGCCGAGGTGATGCTTGGTGGATAACTCGCCGGATATTCCGAACCATGCTGAAAAGTGGGATCAAACTTCCGTGCAGCATGTCGTGTGTTTATATTAAAATTTAGGCCACAGTCTGGCGGAACTCTACCCAGTGCGTCGCAAGAGCTATGCAATGTATCCCACACAGTGTACCCAGTTATGTACATGCATATTTAAGTACCACTGTAGCCCTCTATGTTATGGGCAACTTTAAAATAACTGTCCCCGGACGGACACTTTACAATTTACTGTGTAAATTTATGTATTAGTTAATCTGACTATCTAATGGATATCTTTCTATAACCCTTATCCTTCACCATCTTGAGAGTGAGCCGCATCAATAGTCTGCCTGCGGAAATCTTCCCAGCAACTTCGGAATCGTGCCACCTCGTGCTACTCGTCTGTAGCGCATCAATTTCAGTGATTTATGAACTCTTACTGTGCCGATGATCAATAGGTACCATAATAGGTACTGCTGACTAATAGGTACCTTCCCGGTCTTAAGACCGCATTTTTATATTTTCTGTTTCATACTGTATATAATATCTTTATTTCCGTGTGCTTACAACCAACGCGCACCGTAAGGTCCTGTGACCTGATATACTGTTAGCACTGTACTAGTTAGCTATGTATATGGTAAGTAGCCATCCTAGTTATTCTGTTTTGTTTATATATAAAAGCTCTAGGTCGCAGTACGCTAGGCAGTACTATACAGCAACCTTATATCCGCATCACTATTATCCCCCAGCGTCAATTTTACACTGAGGTCACTGATTATGCTCATATTGCTCGAGCCTGACATGTAACCGGCTAAACCTGACTATTCTAGCTCAATAGGATAGGTTTAAAGTAGCTAGGGACAATCTCTCCATACGAGACGCGTTGTGTATGCCTCTTTTCCGGTTGTAGTGAATATGTAACACCGCACACCAGCTAGATTGTATAAATTGGCCAACTACATTAGGGCCTCTAGTTAATATCGTGTGATTGTCTCTTTCTGCGATCCTCCAGCTGCAAGGCTTAATAATTGGCTGGACTCCCGATCGACACGTTGGTCGGAGCCGACTCCGGGAAAGTATTGGGGTTTCCGAGCAGTGATAACTAAAGTGTCGATTTTGCATACACTCCTGTTGTATCTTCGGATACCAGTTAGTTTAGATACCACCGCCAATGTAGGAAGCACTGTGAAAAGAAATTATATTATGTAACACCGGCCTGCAGTACATCTCTGGGCATTCTGGAACATAACCCTAATGACAGGTGAAATGTTAATTCCATAACACACGGGTGACGGACGAGATGCAGATCGCCACCCAACTCGGTATGGTGATCGGGTGTGGTCTTACAACCCACCATGCCCTCACGAGAATGTCACTAGCGATGGATATCTGCGTTTTACCACTCCCCCGCCATAAATATTATTGCACTTTCTAAATTGCTTATGTGAACTGTAAATTGTTATAGTGAGGTTATATGTGGTCGGTGACCGGCTGTCGCTCTGTAACATGTACGCACACCATCTTTCTGAGGAAGATGTTATGCGTGCGACCTTCGGGAAGCCGGGTATCTTCACCAGTTAGATGTATGTGTCAAAAGATAGGTAGGAATCCCTGCCACTCGCGGCCAACGCTTGGAAACATATCTATTAACTAAATGATAGGTTAGAACATAGCAGAAGGCCTGCAAAAATAAAGGCAGCAACTACCAATGCAGTATCTTTGGACCTACATAAGGCGGTGACCTATGAATTCTTCGGAAATCATCAGTCCCGCCCTTATGTAAACCAGCGTGCATCACATTAATTATGATCTCACTAGGATTGACGCACTGCACATAGCTTTTTGTTTGGACAAAAGAGTGGTCTTTTTGCCAGTTTCTTTCCTCCGCTTCAGTGTTGAAGGCATTTTCCTGTGACGGAGGACCACGTGAGGCACTTTCCTCTCCAAACAATATTATTTTGTGTGAGTTAGGGGTATAATTGATTTATATTAAACTATTTAAGTAGCCTCGTTAGGATGCTCGCTTATGGGGATACCGCGTTGGATTTACGAATCTGTGAGGTACCTTCGGCGAGCCCACGTAAAAAGAACACCAATTTGGTTCTATGTACTGTATTATTTTGCTCACTTACTAGCAAACGAGTACCATTATTTGTGTACTTATTTATTAATAATTATTATCACCATATCCAGACTTTTAAATTAGGTTATCCACCGATATACTGGTGACACAAACAGTTGGGCTGAGACCGTGAGTTTCAATCTCGGTGGCAATGGTCCCACGGTCCCACGGGAACGTTATGGTTCCACCGGCTTTAGAAGCTGGTCTTTGTACCTTTTTGGGAGTCGTGATACAGGATCCGTAACCCCGAGAACCGTAGGTAACCATCCCTCGAGCGCATCCTGTACATGTGGAGCAATAGAGCAGACCAATACAACGGACCAGCGCATACCCCTGCGAGCTACAAGTGGCACCCGATGTGGGGCTCGAATGAGACACGAACCTACACCTACCCTCAACACATGCGTGTTTGAGTCTCCTTCATCAGACAGGCAGCACTCCCTAGATTTGGAAGTAGCATCATATGACGGGAGAATGGCACGCATGCCAACGAGGCCACCGACTATGCTAGAAATTTCCCTGGTGTGGAACAACCAGCACCGCTTTTACACAAGTTTTGGCTGGTCAGCGAGGGGACATTCTGTGATGCCTCGCAGGCGGGAACTCAATATATCGCGCTGTCGGATATCCGCGATAGGCAACCAACATCTACGCCGGATCGTGGTCGTCCACGATACAGACCCCTATGGGGTCATACTATTCCTTCACAGCCATTATCTTCACCAGCGTCATCACAGGGTGACCAATGGCCAGAACCTCATGCACCATGTCCCGCATCTCCAGCGATACATACGTCGCCACCTTATTATCCTATGGTACCATGGTATCAATCGGGAGATGCGGCACCTCCTTTCCAACAATATTCCAGAAGAACAACATCACATGGCACCCACCACCCCCGTCAGTCTCCTGCACCATTCCCATATGAAGTACACCTGTCGCATCAGCCGATAGAACATCTGCGTCGTTTACATAGCATGCCACCATCGGTCTATAGACCAACATCCGTCTATGGACTCACATCAGGGCAGTATTCAGCGGACTCTACATATCATGCACAACACCATCGCTGGGAGTTGTGGATATGGTATCATAGGGAGCATCATCGGGACCTACCACCAACACCACTACCAACATGCAGACTAGCATCCGCGTTCACGTCAGTCTCCCCAGCACCACCACCTGGATTTGCGCCCATTGCTTCATAACGTGGCCATGGCCGGATCATTCTCCCTCCTGAATTTAGTGGAGAGAATGATTGGGCTAATTACAAGTACCAATTCTAAATCATTAGTCATACAAATCGGTGGACAGATCGTCAAATGGGAGAATATCTGGCTGCAAAACTGTCAGGGAAAGCACTCCAAGTCATGGCAGATTTAGGCTCAGATCACACCAACATACACTGAACTGGACATCACATAGTCGGAGAGATTCTGGGACACGGCCCTCAGTGAGACGAGTCATCTGTAGCTCAAGAACTTGCATAGACGAGCCGGGGAGACACTACCGGAGTTAGCTAGTCATATTCGGTGACTAGTTACTCACGCCTACCCCAGCACGAATCACGAGGGAGTTACACATCTTTATCTGGACACTTTCATCAACGCGTTAAGTGGAGAACCCATCTTCAAGGAAAAGTTTTTCCTCATTGAGCATGGTAGTCTTCAGACATTAATGGCAACCGCAGTTCAGATTGAGAATTTCTTGGAGCGGGAGAAAACAATCGCTGTTAATTACACCCAATAAATAAAGTGAACGATGCCAACCTCGTAATCACCACCGACAACCCAACTGCATCAGCATCCACATCAGTATCAGACCCACAAACACAATCAGAACAACCCACCAGTCAGAATCATGTGTCTAAAGGAAGAGGGCGTGGTCAATCCCATCGCAGGGGCCACAACAACGCCCCAGGACACAGGAACACGCACAATAATAACAATCATCAGAACATGCATGATAGGTTAGAAGAGATAACAAAACAGATCTCCGCACTCACCAACTTAGTAACCACACTCAGCACCATGGTCGTAACACAGTCGACAACACGACCAGCAACACATATGATGACATCTACACAGCCACCGAGCACATGTTTTGGATGTGGTAAACCGAGCCACTTCGATCGACTTATACCATGTGTCCGTAACGAACTAGTACCAGAGCTCGGACTGGGCATTCCACATGACACCGGTACCCAAACAGATGTCTACGGACACAAGCATTTCCAACGGTAGTCCAGAGCACTGCTGTGCAAGTTCGACCCCTCTCCTAACAAGCCAGGTGTCCGGCGAACATATGACTAACGCTGAGGATGACGATGAGATATGTACTCTTCCTCGCCCTCCTCAGAGCGGGTCTACAAGATCTGGGAAGTCGTATCTGAAGACTTTCTCGTTTGTGCTGTTCAATGGGAAGGATGGAACAGTTGTTCCGCCGACCTCTTTCCATTCACACCCACTTCATGCTATTACCCCAATTATAGAGTTATTACAAGCGGAAGCTGCGGCTGCCCGGGCCATGCTTCCTGTGGAGTGGAAATGTAATAAATAGCATGGACGTGAAGAGGTTTGTTGAGGCCTTGGCTAGTTTTGAAGAACAGCCTCACTCCAACTCACGTCTCTCGTCTATGCACCAAGTTCAGACATCACCGGTCTTGTCTATTTCACACTCCACTCGTCATCTGTTGACTCTCAATCTTCAGATCTGAGAGAGTGAGCTACTACAGAGGAGGCAGCATCCAGCACCGCAGTCAACAACACCCCCCCCCTCCCACACTGGTGGTGGGCAGGGAAGGAGCCTGTTCAGCAGACTCTCGGCTCGAATATTCCCGGTACTTAAAAACTATGACAGAGTACCAACCGTCGTGTAATGGGAGATGACCCTCCCCATCCAAAGGGCATCTGTTACCACAACCACCCTAACAAGCCCCCCCGCACCCACCCCCGTGAGCAGTCAGAACATTACAGCAAGACATAGAAAGCCATACAATCACATACCTGTCCACAAGGCTGGATACATCAATTCATCGTTGCGCGAACATTACATACTTACCGGTTATATAAAAAGTATAACGGAGACATTCAACATCAGCAACATAGAAAGCATACACCTATCTTGTATAACAGAAAAAGTTAGAGACACCTTTTTCCGCAACATTCCCTCCCACACGAATGCGAGGACTTCATCATTTCCCGCAACCCGACTTTTCCACAACAGCAACAGACTCGACATTCCCCAGCTTGGAAACACCACCATCATCAACACGAGTCAACATTTCCCGCAAACACCCCCTTATACGGCGTGCGGAAAACTGATCATACAGAAAGGAGGAACAACACCGCAGCCATCTACAGTATGCACTACGAGGGATCCCTCACTCCCTCCGGAAACGTTGTACATAATCAGCTAAACTATCACACTTCAATCACACGTAATAACAGTCATTATTATTAAGAGAGCAAGCTACCCACAGTCTGTCGTCAGTTTCGAGTAGGATTTTGCTACCGAAAGGAAATTCGATAATGGATTGATTCAAGTTACGACAGCGCCCTTCTTGGTCATCCGCGCTCTAAAGTAACTCTGTCCCGTCTCCATTACAGAGTGAAATACATCATGTCCGATAAAGTTGACACCACAAGCGCGCAGTATTCCCTGCCCCACTGCAACGAAAATGTCACACTTCACAACAGTGCAAGAATCATTCACAGATAAGCAGCCACGTATATCAATCAAATTCACCAACATGACAGAGACACAGACACTCAGGATGACTCTATCACAATTTCCATACGACGGTATTGTAAATTGTAAACTGAGGCATGCGCTTTCCGATCTGTACTGTGATAATTAAGTTTGGTCTAGGCGAAGTGAAACTAGTCCTACCCACAGGGGATGATGCTTGGCAGTCCACCCACCCGGTAAATACAGTCCAGCTTGGTGGGGTCAGTAGACTTGGTTTCCGCAAGACATGGACCTGTTTAAACCAAACAACAAATTACAGTCAGCTCTACTGTTCTAATTTTGATTAAGAACACGACTGTTCTACCGTGTATACGAATCATTAGCACACGGGCTGATGAAGCAGCATCAAAACTTAGACAGCATAACATCATGAAGAATTTCAAATATTCTCTTACCTACATATTCCAGCCACTAATCAACACGGGCTGGAATAAATTTACTATTACTGCGGCGCATGTGTAAGATCACGTGCATATAAAGGGATGCTGTTCTGAAGAACAGAATAAGGAAAACATATATTTCCATTTGTCGCATGAAGTACGTATAATCAGCAGCATCAAAACTCCATCCTTATACAGACTGCCTAAGTTTCCGATCAACCACGTGCTTTCAAAACAAGAATCACGTGGTCATCGCTTATATTTTCCAGTAAATTGGATCAAGCTCTATAAACAAAAGAACCGCCCTACACGTAACTACCACAGCATGATGGAGGATGCGAGAGGTGGTGAGTCGGGGCCAAGCCACTGACGTCATCACGCTCTCCCACACCCAATCGGGCGGTCCATCCTGAAATTTGAACAGGCGAGTTTATAAGCATCCAACTTGAAAAACCGCTTCATGCTAATTGAAAGGTGAGCTTCCACAGGAATAAATAGTTCCAGATTTTAACGTCGATCGGAGACTCGAATTCCCGCCGAGTGGGGATGAAAACCACAATCTTACCTTCTTATATTTTTATTCGCCTTCTTTCTATGAAAGGAATATATACTCCTACTCCAGGAGGATAAATGTTAAATATTTCCATATTTGGCGGGACCGACTCACCATAAATCTTTCGGGTGTGGTCATCCACCGTCCTATGACATCACCAAAAAGTATAAAAGGAGGAAAGTGCACACTGAAATTTCATCTTCCCGTCAAACTCGACACTAGGGAAGATCGAGTATTAGGCTACTTTCGTGTCGCAAACCAAATTCTCTTGTTTTCTTCTTATTATTTTATTATTTTAGGTTATATTGGCCAGAAAAGTTTATGAAGAGTTAGGAAAGTTTAGTTAGGTTACTGCAGTGCCGCAAATAACCATCATGCAGGAATAATATGTCGCTTGTGGAAGATCTTGCATTGTCCGACAGCTCGGAAGAATCAGCACCTGCTCACATCAGACAGAAGTATCTGTGTACTGCATTATCACACAATGGACAGCCGTGAATTTTCCATAAACTCAGACTTGAAACTTCACATCAATCGCGACCATTTACTATCGAGAGCAATCTGTGCAGACATCAAGTACCTGTATTCAGCCACTCGGCATGGTGTAACACACACGTTATCAATTAAACATCGTGTGTTGGTTGTGACATTAAAGCCCGGTGAGCAAAATGATGATATAGATATCACCTCGTTTCGAAAATAGACTTCCAATTACCGTGCTTCCAACGGGAAAAATGGCCAAGACAAAATGCACCCAACGACGACAAACTGACAGTTCAATATCTCCACTCAGTTTAGTTATCGATGAGGAGATAAGTCTCACGGAAGCCGTCATCACCACCACCACACCGCAGACCAACACACTGACATCCATGTGCAGCACCATCCTTCCAATAGATCCTGTCATTAGAAAAACAACTACGCTGGACAGTCTATATTCTGGAAAACGCAGACTCGCTCATCAGTCAGAGACCGAGAGGGATAGGCTCCTCAAGGGGTCTCTGGAATAGGCAGCAGTGGGCTCGCAAGTGTCTGGGGGGGATGTAAAATCCTGATTATAGTGCAGAGGAGATACTGAAGGCCTTCGTGTCTAACGAAGGATGAATTAACATCCTACTGTGGTATCGTCTAGTCAGTGCATTGCTCGGGCTGCTGAACTTGGTAATAGTAAGTGAACATACATGGCATGCGGATGATAGTCCACACCCAGGACATCTCTAGCAGACTAGAAGTTTGCTGTGTTTGCTAGAGATGGCCTGCCGGCAAGGCCAGAAAAAATGGTTAAAGTTCATATACTGTTGGCAGATAGATACGGATCAGACCATCAATTACCTCTGAGCATGAACTCAGATGGTGATCGCTATTGACTGGGTCACCAGCTGGTCATCTTGATCATGTCAGTTCATCAACCCCTTCTTGGTTATGAGTGGTCAAGATGGCTCAATGTACAGTCATGCCATGGCAAGCGTTCGTATTGTGAGTCATGTCTCCTGTGATCAGAGGTAATGAAAAATGATTCTTTGGGAAGCAGGCGGGTGTGTGCGTGAGAAGGTGTAACCTGTCACTTGCTCGACGGATGGAACGGTCTGGGATGCCAAGTACCCACAGGATGAATGACCTGGCTAGTACGATCTAGGCGGGGCCTCTTGCTAAAATGACATTCAGGAACGATCTACGCAGAGACCTTAGCTAAAATGACGCCTAGCAGGCATCACCTCCGTGGTACAGTCCAGCCAGGCTATGGCCATCATTAAGACAACGTCTTAATTGGCATCCAGTACTGTGTCCGCTTGGGTCGGGAGTCAGCAGGGTGCACCTGGACTCTGTCCCGGATTATGATCCCATAACTTGGACAGGTCTTTATCTCAGGGATATACGGGATAGGTACCTAGCCTAGGCTGCATCCTGTGTGGGGAACTGGGCGTTCATCTGGCATGGCGGGGACAGGGAAACACACCAGGAAGGCCGACGGGTACAAGTGATCCGACCAATTCCCAGAACGTCCACCAGAAAGTTAATTAAGGCTGTGAAAATAAAACAGTTATCCACACTCACTATAACAGCATCGACGCCCAGCATCATCACATCATTTTGTCGCCCGGCATCCAGCACCACGATCACCGCCGCTACAACAACAGTGACGTCAGCCATCTCAGCACTGCCACCAGTCAGAACCACACCCATCATCGTCAGCATCACCACTAGCACATCCGTAGATACATCAACCGTTTCATCCAATTTAAGTATTACCGACCTAGGCAACATAGATAATGAGATTTCAGCATCGGGGGCCACCCACCACGACCGCCTAGTACGAGTCGTGGAGCCCAGACTCGCTGGGGATATTTCTCCAAGGACGTTTGTGGACATTATTGTCGAGGATGCAGCAGAATGTGTGAATATGTGTGCGGCAAATGGAACACTTATTATTTTATTATTTTTGAAATATTTTTCTTCTTATTATATATGTTTTTATAATCGAAACCCATTCCCTTGGCTGACTACGGTCATCCTACACAGTTACGCACAGTTCTTGCATAGCTGTGTCTCACAAAAATAATCGCTGTGGATAACTGTGTTGTAAACACGTCGTGTACGATGTAAGTACACAACACACCGTAGTGAAAAAGTCATATTCCCGTCATGCCGTCCCAGCTATTGCTGGGGCTGCCTGATGAGCTAGTTTTTCTTTACTTTATTAAAATATTATTTTTCTTATTATTTCTCTTCTTGCATCAGTACGTCGAAACGGATTGTGGATAGCGAGAGCTATCCGCGCAGACCTGCCAAAAGGGGCTGCATATACTCTGTATGCATATGTACATATATATTACTGTGATATTATTACTGTACTACTGTATGTATTAATATATGTATATATATATATATATATATATATATATATATATATATATATATATATATATATATATATATATATATATATATATATATATATATATATATATATCTTATATTTTGCTATAACTATAAATGATTAAAGGGATATTCCACTGGGGGATTGTATGCATCTGACGTAAAGTACTAATTTTCCGCATTAATTTGAGACCAAGAGCACAATTTTATGCCAACAAATAAAAAAGATATCCTCAATTTAAATTGCTAAAGTAACCAGTAGATAGAGGCGCCATTTTGGACAAGCAGCTGACGTCACCGACACACCTACTCTGTTTGCCCGATCGAGGATAGCCGTAACCAGGGGAGGTAAATCTTGCATCTCGTGGATAATTAGCGTACTGGCTAAACAACTGACACTTTGCCACAGTGTTTGGAGGAAATTAAAGTGCAATTAGTGTCCCGATGATCGCGCCAGTCATTGTAGTACTAAATTGTCAAAAATTGTTTTCTTATGGGCAATTTCTATTTTAAAAAACATTGAAGGGTTATGCCAGGGGCGTGTTTGCAATCAACCAGCTACAACAAATTCTTAAAAAATGTGTTAGTTGAATAAATGTTGAATGTCATTTCTCTGAAAGCTGTTGCGATTGAAACTTCTGCTTCCAGTCAAATTCCAGTTTCAAAATATTCAACAGGCAGTAAATATGGGTCAACATTTAAAAATTTGGGATCAATTAGTTAACCCTTTCAAGGACAGAAAAGCAGAAAGCTTAAAATTTACCCTGCATAGGCCTATTGTGTGAAACTAATTAGTTTGGAAGCTACTGCAACATAATTCCAGGAAAATTTAATTCAGAATATTCAACACTCAGCATAGTTATTTTAAAATTGGGAGTAAACGTTGTAAATGATTAATAACGCTGGATTTCAATAGTGTGAAAGCACTAAACTACTAATTATGTCTAGCGTACATTTGTCATTATTTACTAGCTGTCACCTACTATCGTCTACGAAGTAAGCCACTAAGCGGTTGCCTATAATTGACCGAGCGGGCAATCAGCGACATCGTTTCATTTTGGTTTGCAAATCCAGTTTTACAATTGATGCAAGCAAATACGACGTTAATTGTCGAGTTTGATTCTGTTATATTAAAATTAAGTACCGCGCCTTTTGTTTTGAAATGCATGACACATTATTTAAAAATTATACAGACTATGTTCTAAACTTGTGTCATCCAAATTTAAATGTGGAAGATATCCATCCAGTGCCGATGTTATGAAGCCATCTTTCAGTTAGCCCCTTTTCATGCGGATGCTTCTGTGGATCCGGTATCTGAAAATGTGAATTTCCGTACCCTTTCCATGATCGTTTCTATTACTGGAAGCCCATGCTTGACATGCGGACAAGATGCGATTTAGCCATTTCACGCCAGCACTGGCCTCTGCTATCGTCAAGTTGAGGACGCAGGTCAAAAGAAGGCTATTTTGAGAATTTACAACTAAAACGGGTGTCTCAGTAACCGAACCAGCCATTCCAGTGGTAAATTTTCAAAAAAAGTCTTCGCTTGGCCTGCAAATGGCCATTCAAAAAGGAAATATTCTGATTTTCCTGACAGAATTTTGTCATTAAAGGGTTAATTAATATTCGGCCTTCATAACGCGAAGTAAACAGGTAAATCTAAAAGCGCTGGCGATATTTTGCTGGTGTGTCGTTGACGTCATAATCTCGCGGTTTCTCGCTCTCGTTGCGAGAAAATGGATGCGCCCAGGAGTCACGTTTTCGAGCGTTTTGGGCATATTAATTTTATTATTTCTCGGCAATGGAACAGTGTATTTTATATTATTTTGCGGCAACTATTTCGGATTATAGTATATTTTTAGTTGACTTATTCCCGATTTTCACTGGAATTTCCCTTTAAGGTACGTTGGAGCTTGGGCATTCTCAGCTGAAATATGATTATCCATCACCGTGCGAACGCCCATGTGAGCTATTGTTTTAGCCCAATCAGGTAGTAAAATAAATTAAAAGCATGCACAACGAAATAAAAAAAGAAAAAAAAAAGAAAAGGCTTGAAAAAATAATTCCAGGTCAAAAATTAAAACTAAAAGTATGTCTCCCTCCCAAAGCTCTTTCGCACCTCTATGTGGTTATGTGATAACTATGCGTCTCTCGCATCACTACTCCTCTCAGCTACATGCCTACTCAGGAAGTCTATAATTCCTGCCTAGCATGCTCCCGTGCATTCGATCCACGAAGCGTTGATTGTTGGACACGGGTGTCAAACTAGGAGGGGGTGTTGTAGCACGGATGGACTGGATGGGTACAAACCATCCCAGCTAGGCTGGGTATGGACGACCGCTCCAGGTATGTTCCAAGCACCCACGCCCCCCACCCCCTGAGTAGGATAGTACGTGTGTATAAAGCCCTATGAGAGAGGTTTCGTTAAAATGACTAAGTCCATAAGAACGCATCGCGTGCATGTGCGCGCATCGGAGCTTCCTTGACAACACATGCCGTTATTGGGAGAGAAGGTTTGCTTATGGTGTACCGAGTTGCTAATGCTGCTTTCTTCAAATCACATTATTCTCGTTGTTCTTGGAAGCACTCAGGATTGAAATTAAACGAGGATTCCAGAACTTTTTACACTTTTAAAATCGGACCAGAAATGGCCGAGTTATCGCTAAATGGCTCACTTAAATTATCTTCAAAATATTACTCTGATGTCGTAATCGCGTGTATGCATTAAATGAATGGGGAATGTGCTGTCCACGTGATAGCCACTTCACCACTTCTAGCTGCACGCTGTTTGGCTACTGCTCACCCACTGATTGGATGGAGCGTCCTGTCTCTGACGTTACGAGTAGCATAAAAGGAGCAAAAAATCGAGAATCAAGAGCACTTCGGCGTGGAAGCCGATACAGTCAGGAAGACTGCTGGACCAGCGCAATGTTAGATGTGGGAGAATTGCTAACCGACGGCGATACCTACACCACAGCAGTGCCATTCGGAATTGAGATATCCTGCGCCAGTAAGCAGTCTTGAGCATCCGCGATATGAATTTTGAAAGCTTCCGGGTGACCATCCAGGGGAAAAATAAACTAATATAAGAACTCCCGCTTCCGAACTTTCATAGAGGAGTTTCCTGTGGATAGGCATTGTGGGCCCGATGTGATTCTACAGGATATAGAGCTGAGGTGGTTCTTGGTGGATAACTCGCCATATCTTCCGGACCACGCTGAAAGGTGGTATCACACTTCTGCGCAGCATGTCGCGTGTGTTAATTAACTTTTAGACCACCGTCTGGTGGGACTCTGCCAGGTGCGTCACAATAGCTATGCGACGTATCCCACACCATGTACCCAGCTTAATGTTCATGCATATTTAATTACAACTGCAAGCCTCCTTGTTAATGGCAACTTTCAAACTACCGTCACCGGTCGGAAACTTTGTAAATCTATGCATCAGTTATTCTGACTATCTAATGGACATCTTTCTAACCACTTTTCTTCACCGTCTTGAGAGTGAGCTGCATCAACAGGTAGCTTGTGGAAATCTTCCCTGCATTTAGAATCGTGCCATCTCGCGCTACTCAACTGTAGCGTATACATTTCCAAGATTTATGAGCTCTTACTGTACCGATGACCAATAGGTACTCAAGTAACTATACTATTGTACTATTCACTATTTCCGCAATGGGCACTGATGACTAATATGTGCCTTTCCGGTCTTTTTATACTTTCTGTTTCATAGTGTGCATATTATCTTGATTTCCGTGTGCTTATAACTAACGAGCACAATAAGGTCCTACGAGCTGATATACTGTTAGCACTGTACTAGTTAGTTATGTATATGACAAGTAGCCATCCTAGTTATTATGTTTTGTTTATAGATAAAAACTCTAGGATGCAGTACGCTAGGCTATACTATACAGCAACCTTATATCCGCATCACTATATTCCCCCAACATCAATTTTACACTGAGGTCACTGTTCATGCTCATAGTGCTCGAACCTGACATGCGACCGACTAAACCTGGCTATTCTAGCTCGATAGGATAGGTTTAAAGTAGCTAGGGATAATCTCTCCGTAAGAGACACATTGTGTATGGCTATTTTCCGGCTGTAGTGCATATGTAACACCACGCACCAGCTAGATTGTGTAAAATTAGCCAATTACCTTAGGGACTTTTATGAATATCGAGTGATTGTCTCTTTCTACGCTCCTCCAGGCGCAAGGCTTAATAATTGTCTGGACTCCTAATCGACACATTGGCAGGATCTGACTCTGGGAAACTATTGGGGTTTCCGAGCGGTGATAAATAAAGTGTCGATTTACATACACTCCCCCTGTATCTTCAGATGCCAGTTAGTTTAGATTCCCCCACCAATGTAGGAAGCACTGCGAAAAGAAATTATATTATGTAAAACCGGCCTGCAGTGCATCTCTGGGCATTCTGAAACATAACACTAATGACAGGGGAAATGTTAATTCCATAACATACAGGTGACGGACAAGACGCAGATCTCCCTCCAACTCGTTGTAGTGTCTGGTTGAGGTCTTAGAACTCACCAAGCCCTCACGGGAAGGTCACTAGCGATGGATACCTGTCTCTTGCTTCCCACCATAACTACTATTGCGCTTTCTAAATTGCTTTTGTGAACTATGACCCATCCTAGTGATGTATATGTGGTTGCGGGACAATGCTAACTGGAGCGTCATATGATTCGGGAGCTATTGCTCCGTAACATGTACGCACACTGTCTTCCTGAGGAAGATGCTATGCAGGGCGAACTTCGGGAAGCTGGGCCTCTTCGCAAGTTAGATGTATCTGTCTAAAGATAAGGAGGAATCCCTGCCACTTGCGGCCAAATCTTGTAAACGTATCTAATAACCAACTGGTAGTTTAGCGGCAACTACCAATGCAATATCTTTGGACCTACATAAGATGGTGGCCTATTAATTCATCGGAAATCATCCGTCCCACCTTCACCTAAACCAGTGTGCATTACATTAAGTATGGCTTCACTAGGATTGACCAGCACGTAGCTTTTTGTTTGAACAAAAGTGTGGCCCTTTTTTCCAGCTCTTTTCCTCCGCTTCTCCATTGAAGGCATTTTCCTGTGACAGAGGCCCGCGCAAGACACGTTCCTCTCGCAACAATACTATTTTGTGTGTGTTAGGGGTATAATTGGTTTATATTAAACTATTCAAGTAGCCTCGTTGCGATGCTCCCTTGCGGGGATACCTCTGCGGATTTACGAATCTGTGTGGTACCTTCGGCGAGACCATGTAGAAAGAACACCAGTTAGCTCTATGTACTGTATTATTTTGCCCATTTACTGTCAAACGAGTAGCATTGTTTGTATAGTTATTATTCTGACTTTTTAATTATATTATCATTTCCAGACTTTTAATGGACCGACAAACCGGTGACATGAACAGTTGGGACGATACCGTGAGGTTCAATCTCGGCGGCAATGGTCGCATGACCCCGCCAGAACATAAACGTTCTGCCGGCTCTAGAAGTCGGTCTTTGTACCTTCCGGAGAGATGCGATATGGAATCCATAACCCAGAGAATCATAGCTAACCAGCCCTCCCACACATCCTGTACACGTGGTGCAACAGAGTGGAGCACCATCACGGACCAGCGTGTACCCCCACAAGCTACATATACTAGTCCATGCTAAGCTATACTATACTAGTCTAGGCTGTGCCATGCTATACTAGTCTAGGCTAAGCTATGCGATACTGGTTGAGGCTATGCTATGCTATACTATTCCAGGCTAAGCTATGCTAGACTAGTCTAAGCTAAGCTATGCTATACTAGTCTAGACTAAATTATGGTATAATAGCCTAGGCTAAGATATGCTATACTAGTCCAGAATAAGCTATTCTAGGCTAAGCTATGTTCTACTAGTGTATGTTAATCGATACTAGTCTAAGGTCAGCTGTACTGGCCTATGCTACGCTATATTGGGCTAAGCTAAGCTAAAATGGGCTAAACTACGCTATGCTGGGCTAAGCTAAGCCAACTGGGCTAAACTATACTATACTGTGCGAAGTTAAACTATACTCGGCTAAGCTAAGATATACTTGCTAAGCTATGCTACTCTACACTAACCTATGCTAGTGTAACCTATGCTAGTCCCGAACTAAGCTACCCTAAGCTATGCTAAGCTACGCTAAGCCACACTAAGCTACGCTATACTACAATAAGTTACGCTAAGCTATGATAAGATAGCTATGCTATTCAAAGCCATTCAAAGATATTAAAAGTTATGCTAGTCTAAGCTACGCTGTCTTATGATATATGCGTTTACGCTAAGCTACGCTAAGCCACGCTAAGCTACGCTATACTACACTAAGTTACGCTAAGCTATGATAAGATAGCTATGCTATTCAAAGCCATTCAAAGATATTAAAAGTTATGCTAGTCTAAGCTACGCTGTCTTATGATATATGCGTTTACGCTAAGCTAATCTATGATATGCTAAGTTAAGGTGTACTAAGCTTTTCTAGTCTAAGCTAAGCTATGCTGGTCTACAATAAGCTAATCAAGTCTAAACAAAGATAATCTAATCTAAGTTATTCTTAACTATGCTAAGCTATCCTAGTCTAAGCTGAGCTAGGCTAAACTAAGGGACGATATGTTAGTCTAAGATAAGCTAAGATAGACTAGGCTAAGGCTAAACTATGATAGGATAAGCAAAGCTAGGATAGTCAAATCTAAGCTATGCTAAGCTATGGTAGGCTCAGCTAAGCTAAGCTAAGCGAAGATAGTCTAGGTTTATATGATAAGCTATGATAGCATAAGCAAAGCTATGCTAAATTAAGCTAGTCTAAGCTAAGCTAAGCGAAGATAGTCTAAGCTAACGTATGCTAAACCAAGCTATACTGGTCTAAGATAAGCCAAGCGATACTTGTCTAAGCTAATCTACGGTAGGTTATGGCAATCTATGCCAGCCAAAGCTAAGCTATGCAAGTCCATGCTAAGCTAGTCTATGTTAAGCTAAGCTATGTTAAGTTATCTAAAGCTACCACAAACTGTGCTAGTCTAACCTAAGATATTTATGCTATTTTAGTATAAGCTAAGCTAATCTAAGCGTAGTGCTAAACTACGCTAGTCTATCTAAGATTGTCTGATCTACGCTATGCTAAGCAATACTAAGCTAAGCTAAGATAGTCTATGCTAAGCTATGATAGCCCACGCTGAGCTATGCCACATTATGATAATATGCGCTAAACTATGCTAGTTTCAGCGAAGCTAGTCTAAGTAAACCTGTGCTAAGCTAATCTATGTTGCTGTCAGTTAAGCCACGCTATACTAGTATAAGCTATTCTAAGCTAAGCTATGGTAATCTATGCTAGTCTAAGCTAAGCTATGTCAGTCTAAGCTACGCTAGTCTAGACAAAGCTATGCATGCTATTATAAGCTAAGCTATGCTAATATAGTCTAAGCTAAGATCAGCTATGCTAGTATAACCTATGCTAGTTTAGGCAAAGCTATGCCATGATAATCTACGCTAGACTATGTTAGTCTAGTCTAAGCCATGCTACTCTGGTCTAAGCTGGACTAGGCCAAGGCAAGACTATGTAATCTATGCCTAGGATAGCCTAGGCTAGGCTAAGCATAAGGCTAGTTTAGGGTTAGGCGTGGCGATTTCGGAGTATGTCATGTATGTGAAATATGCTCTACCTCTCAACAAACTGGTTCCTTTAGCAAATGTGCTGAAGTGTAGGGTAGATTAGGGTAAGGTGGGTGGAGTCTACCTTGACCTTAGCTCAGCCTTAGCTAGGCTTGGCCATGCCGTGCCTAAGCTTAAGTTTATTCGGTATCTATAATCTTACCGAGGCCTTAGTTAGCTTTTCATATGCATTACTAGGCCTTAGACTAGCATAGCTTAGCTTAGATTAGATTGGTATGACATAGCTTTGCTTAGACTAGCTTAACTTAGACTAACATAGCTTAGCTTAGAGTAACATAGATTACCTTAGTTTAGCTTAGACTAGCATAGCTTAGCATATCTTAGCTTAGACTATCTTAGCATAGCTTAGTTTAGACTAGCATAGCCTGGCTTAGGTTAGAGTAGCATAACTTAGCATCACAGAGATTAAACTATCTTAGCTTAACTTATACTAGCATAGCATAACATGGCTTGGCTTAGACTATCACCGCTTAGCTTAGGCTAGCCTAGCTTAACATAACATACCTTAGCTTATACTGGCACAGCTTAGATTAGCGTAGACTAGCACAGCTTAGCTTACTTTATTATAGCGTAGCTTAGCCGAGTATAGCTTAACTTATTTTAGCCGAGGATACCTTAGCTTAGCCGGATATACCTTAGCCTAGTGTATTTTATCTTAGCCTAGCCTAGTATATCTTACTTTATCCGATTATAGCTTAGCTTATACCAGCATAGCTTATCCTAGCCCGGTATAGCTTATACCAGCATAGCTTAGCATTGCCGAGTATTCGTTAGCTTAGGCTAGTTTATCTTAGTTTAGCCTAGTATAGCTAAGCTTAGCCCAGTAGAACGTATCGTAGTTTAGCCCACCATAGCTTAGCTTATCCCAGTATAGTTTAGCCCATCATAGCGTATCTTAACATAGCCCGCTATAGCTTAGCTTATCCCAGTATAGCTTAGCTTAGCTTCGACCAGTATAGCCTAGTTTACTCCAGTACAGCTTAGCATAGACTAGTATAGTATAGCTTAGCCTAGGCTAGTAAAGCATAACTTAGTTTGGACTAGTATAACATACCTTAGCTTAGACTAGTCTAGTATAGCTTGACCTGGACTAGTATAGTATAGCCTAGCTCGGCTTTGAATAGCCTGGAGTAGTATACAATAACCTAGCTTGGACAAATATAGCATAGATTAGCCTAGACTAGTATAGCCTACCGTGGATTAGTTTAGCATAGCTTGGCCTAGACTAGTATAGCTTAGTGCATAGCTTAGCCCAGAGTAGTATGGCATAGCCTAGTCTAGATTGGTATAGCATAGCTTAGCTTAGCCTGGAGTAATATAGTGCAGCTTAGCCAGGACTAGAATAATGTAGCTTAGCCTTGAGTAGTATAGCACAGCTTAGCGTGGGCTAGTATAGTATCACTTAGATTATAATAGTATAGCACGGTTTAGCCTAGACTAGTGAAGCATTGCTTAGCCTCGTTTACCATAGCTTAGCCTGGTCTAGCGTAGTTTAGAGTATATTAGTATAGCTTAGCCTAGCCTAGTATAGCGTATGCTAAATTATGCTTAGACTAGTATATCTTAGACTAGTATAGCTTAGACTACTATAATTTAGACTAGTATGGCTTAGAGCCTTAGACCAGTATGTCTAACATAACATAGCTTTAGGATTAGCCTAGCATAGGCTAGTCTAGGCATAGCTTGCGTAATCTAATCTAGAGCCAACCAGCCAACCAGCCTACCTAGGCCACCCTAGACTTAGACATACCTGCCTTGCGCTGCCCTAGCATACCAGACGCTACACCATATACACTTTGTCCCCATAGACAGTAAAACCTGTCTTATTGGACCACCTTAGACCAGACACCATAGACTATACAACCTGTTTTATTGGACCACCTTATAGACCACGTGCACTAAGTCACCATAGACAGTAACACCTGTCTTAGTGAACCACCTTAGACCAGACACTAGACTGTAAAGCTTGCCGTATTAGACCGCCTTATAGATCATGCACATACACGTAGTCACCCTAGACTGTAAAATTTGTCTTATTAGACTACCTTGTAGCTCATGCACATAAACCTACACTTAGCCACACTAGACAGGAAGATCTGTCTTATCGGACTACCTTATAGATCACATACACTTAGTCACCGTAGGCAGTAAAACATGTCTTATAAAACCACCTTATGGAGCACATACATTTTGTCAATATAGGCAGCAAAACATGCCTTATTGGACCACTTTAAACCAGACACTATAGACTCTAAAACCTCATAGATCACATACACGTAGTCCCCATAGACAGTAGAAAGTGTCTTATTAGAACACTTTATAAACAACGTAGGCCAACACTTAGTCACTATATAAATATATCTACGTAAAAACCTGTCTTATTAGACCACCTTATAGACTATATAGGGGTAGCTGTGTGTGTAGCTAGGTGTGTTTTGACAGGTAATATGCTTGGAAAAAATTCAGTATAGTCGACTACATGCCCACCCGTTAATTTATAACCAAATTATAGGTATATAACTAGTATATCCTGTCACGAGAATGGGTGCTTTTGCTGATAAATACTTAAGAAAATAAGCAAAAACTACATCTATATGGTTCCGTTTTAGCAGCGTCTATAAATAGTATTTATTTAATTCCAGCTGCGCTTTGTCATTATATGGATAAAACTACGTGGCATTATTGAGTACAAGTTGATGACAATATAATTTAACGGGAGCTAAGTTTTTCAATTTTTCCTAAGCCTGATAGTTGCATAATACAACGTAGTTGAACCATAGAAATCTTATACATAAAAAGAGCATTGGATAATCTGCTCTATACAATGCATTTAATTCACCGTCCCTCACATTGGTGCTCTCACTCAGTCTGGCAGCTACTGATAAACAGTAATAACACTAAGCATATTAATCGGGCTGCAAAAGCTATATCTGCTATATCAATGATGAAATGGCATCCAATCTACATGTTACTTTTAAAAAACATTTTGTCTGCAAGTATGTATCTTAATATTGATTAAATGACAGAAAGTTGTCGCAACCATAACACCGTTATAAACAGACCACTGATGTATTAAGAAGGTTGTCATGCCCATAATGTCTTTGAAAACAAAAACTGCCACATATAGAAACAGTTGCGCCACATTAATATAGCTACTGCGTCAATAAAGCTCTTGCTAAATTTAAATTGTTAATCAGCATATAAAGACATCCCATATATAAAATTCTTGCAACCAGAAGTCTGTTGCATCCACAGCGTTGCTGCATTCAAAGATGGTGCGAAAATAAAGCTGCTGAACTCAAAGATGTTGCAAATAGAACATTGTTACAGACACGATGACCTTGCGTTCACAAAGATATTGCAAATTCTCTGTGAGCAGGGACAGCAATAACAGCAACACCAGTGCTAGCAAAATCAGGAACAGCAATAATGAAAACAGTTGAATGATCTTGAATATGTCAAAGTCATGGAAAGTAGCAAATAGCAATTACTCCTCATATAACTTAATGTCAGCAATACATCAGTACTGTCTATCCTTTCTGGGAGTCATATCGATAACTTGCCAAGACTGTAGTGATAATTTCAAGGCAAACTTCATTCGAAAATCCAAGTTCGGCTCCCAAAAAGAACGCAAGACTACATGCAATTGTTAAAAAATATTTTGAGCGAATGTTGCTGTTGTTGTGAGTAGCAACATCTTTCAGTCAAATAGTTTTCAAAGTTATCGTCAAGATTCTTACTATGCCTTGGAGAATTACCACAAAAATCATGCGAGGATCAGCATTGGTCTAATTAGGCCCCACATGATAGCTGTTGCTGATGTCATTATCATCGTCGCCATCAACATAGGCATTGGATTGACATTAACGTTGCCATCGTCATCACCATTGCCGTTGTCATCATTAGTATATAATGAAATTATTATTATTATTATTATTATTATTATTATTATTATTATTAAGAAATCTGTTGCAAATACTAAAGCTGTTATAGTTATTAACCCTTTCACCGACCAATTCCCCACATCTAATTTTCAAGGCAGCCATACAATAAAACTGTTAACAATTTGAAATCAATTTTTCTGGAAGGCAGCAATGGCTTCCAGTCAAATCAATAGAAGACTATTTTTGAAAATTTACCACTATAATGACTGGCTCGCTTATCGTGCCAGTCATTATATTGGTAAATTTAAAAAAAAAAATCTTTGCTCTGCAAATGGACATTTCTCAAGAGTACTGGAGAAGGCGTTGTTGGCTGATATGGCTGCTAAAGAATTAAATAGCATCAAATACAGATTATCTACCAGACTTAATCATTAATCCTAGAATTGTTTTTATTGAGGCAATACAGTATATATGTCAATTTGTCAGGGTTAATGAAACAGACATTTCATTCTAAATTCCCTGGAAACCTATTTTCAAAAGAGGTAAATATATGTAATATCATATTTATTTTTAAAACATTTTGACTGAAACTCTTTCTACCTTTAGTGAAAACAACTTTCAATCAAATTGTCTTAAAAAACTAACCAGTTTCTTGTCTTGTCTTGCCGATGTATCGCCCTCACATTTGGTGAGAACGGTTGTAAAAACCTATTTTCTTTACCTATTATTATTGAGGAGTATTGGTTAGTTTTATCTTCATTGACTCTCTCTGTTCTCGTATAGTCCCGTTTTACTGTTTGCAGGTAATCGTGTCAGTGTCTTTTCACGAAACTGGTAAAGTACATAGCAAAGTCTCCGAGTATGGAATTCAATTTGATTAGTAGCTTCAGTCGACAATCCTGCTTGACTTGCATCCAGAAGAAAACTGCAAAGCGTGCTATCATCTTGGTGAAGGGTTAACTGTAGTTCTGAATCCGAATTCTGTATATGAATTCTAACTTCATCCATTATTTGATTCAGTATAGGTTGTCTCACTGACTCGCTAGCGGTGCATCTCGGCATGAAGTGTTCAATGGTCACATCTTCCTTCAGACATAACAGACATCTTTGGTCAGGTATAGAGCCTTGATTCCATCTTTTACTGGTCTGCAGCCGAAATGTGTCGGTTATCATCCAGTTCTTCACAACTGCTCTGTAGACATCCCTAGGGCTGTTAATAATTGAGGCTATTACTGGATGCGGATTTTTGAACGTCACCTTGTCAGTGGATAATCTCATAGATGGCTATAGGTCAAGCTGATTCTTTAGTTGATCTGACAAGTATCTGTAAATGACGGTGATTACTGTTGTTTTCCATGAATTCTTCGAAGGTGGATTATCCATGATAGCATGAACTCAAGGAATGGTATATTTGGATAATAATACTCTTGCCGTGCAGATCCAACTGTCACCATTACACCCTTTGAAGAATAGTTGTCTCGATATCATCTCGTATTCAGCTGTGTTCTCATAACGACATAGATTTCCTAACAGCGCTAGTATCTTGGCATCTATGATGGCTTCCACTGGACGGATTCCAAGTAATACATAGCAGGCAACAGCTGCAACCGTGGTAGAGAGTAAGCAGTTAGTTGAGAATGCCTCTGAATTCTTTCTCTAGAAACTCGATGTCTTTCTTATTTGATAGTACCAGCTCCAGATCATATGTCAGCACTGGTATATTGTATGCCATTAGCATGTTTCTCAGAACTGGAGGTGGAGGTCCTCCTTTACCGTGCATGCCAGCGCCTAGTAGACGATACATGGATCTGTGTGCTCTTTCAGATTGTTCTCACAGGTGGCCCTGCTGTTGCCTATTCGTGTGTCTCTCAGAATTCCAAGATGAGTGACAGTGGTAACAATTTGTATCTGTTGTCGACCAATCTGCCAAGGACTTTCTTGTTTGTTCTCTCAGCATTCTTATCACTATTAATAATTACGCTTTTGGTGCCTTGATACTCATATCTTCTAGTGCATAATCTGTTCCTACGTTTAGTTGAGCTTGCAAGTCAATCTGGTCTGTTGTTATGATAGTGACATCATCAGCTACACATGGACTAGTTATCTCGCAGGTTTCTCGCAATGAGTTAGAAACGCATCACGTGTATTTGTTCAGAAGGCAATTAGTCATTGGCTCACTATCAAACAGCAGAGAGGAAGTGGTGTTTATTACCAAATTAATGATAACATACAGATGTTTGTGTATTTTTAGCAGCTGTCATTATATCTGTCATTCTATCTAAACTATAATGCATTTTTCGTTAAAAGTTTGGTATCATTTAAGACACACATTGCCACATGGATCATCTAGATTTGATTAAAAAATATCCTTATGCAGCAGGGGTTTGAATTAGGGTGATAAGGGTTTTTCCTATTGGTTTCTATAATTAAGAAATTGCTTTTTTGGAGCACCAAGAGGCTACCCAGTGAATTCAAAACTGGGTACAATGCTCTTTCTATTTAATATAATAAGATTTCTATGAGTTGAACGTACAGCTCGAATTAAAAGACCAAATGCGAGTAGCTGAAATGGACGCTTCTGGTTGGTCATATGCCAATGAAGTTGAAGGGAATTCTGAATACCGCTTACGATTATAATCTCGCCACTGATTGGTCGGTACAAAATCTTCTGAATGTCAACTATAGCTGGCTTTCTGCTACAGATATGGCTAGCTACGTACGCCAGCTAGTGCTGGCTAATTATCACATCTGTGTCTGGCGCCTTACCGCGGCTATGACTGGCTCCTTACCCCATCTATGTTTTAGACCTTAGTGTAGCTATGGCAGGCTCCCCACTACAACTATAGCTGACTACTTACCACAACCATGACTATCTAAATATCACCGCTATGGATAACTATTTTCCACAGCCATGGCTGGTTAATTACTACAGTTGTGAATGGCCACTTACCACAGCTAGTCCTGGAAACTTTCCACTGCTATGCTGGTTGCTTACCACAGCTATACGTGACTACATAACACTGATATACATGGCTAACTACCACTGCTATTGCGGCGGCTTAGCACAGCTATAGCTCATTACTTACCACTGCCATCGGCTACACATAAATGCTACGAAATGCGAGTTGTTGCGGGCGTGATTGTACAAGAACGCCCACCAGAACCCGACCCTTTTGTCACGCTATATATTGGCAATTAAGCACCGCTTTTGTTAGCCAATCAAACTGACGTCTATCATCGGATATTACTGCTTCCTTGCCTCAGCATAACGTTCTCTTCTACCTGCTAGCATCGATTATTATTACAACTGTCTTATAATTAATCAATATTCAAAACCATAGCACAAATTAAATCATAGCATTGATTTAATGTTAAGGAAGATTTAGCTCGGCCTACGTACATCAAGCACACATTAACAATAACAACAAACGACATATAGCTGGAATAATGCGCACGCGATCTTTATTAAATCGTTTTAAAGGGCGAAATTAATAGCGTGGCGCAAGGGCTGACGTCGCGCACTACGTCGCCCCCGACGTAGCATTTTGATAAAACTTTGAAATTAAAAATATACAGATACACGTCGCTCACGACGCATGACGCACGACGTTTGAATACACACGAGCACGGCTTTGTTTGGGCTTGGCTACGCACAGTTCGCATCATAAATTACAGGTACTACACAGATTGCATATTAAATATTCGATTTCAAAGCATGTTAACATTTTAATAGGATTATATAATTTGTGGGCGCAAGCGACGTGCCAGTGTTTATATCTGGAACATCCAGCCCCGATGGTCTCACACCTACGTCAACAGCTAGTAATTGATGACCTAGGATAATACTAACACAATCTATCAATTATTATTTGCTCACTGACACCTTCCACTTCCTTGTCAAATATGATCTTCTTAGAAAACACATGCATACATATTACCCCGCCCACTAGGAAGGGTCTGGTATGGGGGGGGGGGAGAGGGGAGGGGATGGGTGAAAGGGGTGGTAGTATTAGATTCAGATATTTATCTTAACAGGAATTAAACACCCATTAATTAATTAAACTAATCTGATTGCTGTATTAACCCTTTCATGACAGAGACGGCCAAAACTGGCCTTTAGTGGTCTTTATGAATATCCATTTGAAGGCCAAGAGAAAACTATTTTTGAAAATTTATCACTGAAATGACTGGCTCAGTAACCGAGCCAGCCATTCCAGTAGTAAATTTTGAAAATAGTCTTCTCTTGGCCTGCAAATTAATAATACGCAACTATTTGATGTTCTTGACCAAACTTAGCCATTAAGTGTTAATCATTTTACACTCCCACTCCAAATAAAGTATTCCCATTTACCACATCTTGAAAGAAAGGAAAGAGCTTATAAAGGTAGGGAATTCAGATTCAGCTTGTTAATTCTAAGCACCCCTCCAGAATATGTTGAATTTGAGTAATATTTGGAAAATTGTCATTTTCTTCCTTGCTAATAACGTTACAAGGCACTGGTTAGGACAGCCATTTTGGTTAGAGTTCACCACTACCCACTGTAGGCTGAACTTCAACCCTGGACACAGGAAGATGATTATCTTAGAACCATTTTATAGTTTCTCTAATCAGATGAACAGACAAATTTTGCTGAAAACTGTTGAAAATATTAGATGAAATGATCTATATTTTTAATATTATTTATATTATTTTGACGTTATTTCAATTTTCCATACTTTCCTCAAACCTTTAGCAGAACATGTTGAATTTCCATACTTTTCAAGGCATAGAATGGCTGGAAATGGGATTTAAAAAATATAATTCCATAGTTTTCATACTTATGTATGAACCATGTTAAGAGATCTAGAAATTTAACAGAAAATGCTATTGGAAATATCTGTATCAGAAATCTGACACCCCCACCCACCCAAATCCCACCACCCCTGCCCCACTCCTAAATGCAATTGCGCAAATCAGATGCGCAGCAATTTTGGGTCTTAACCATCAATAGAGAAATGTATTATGGTTTCAAGAATGTATTCACCATTTCATCTTTAACCCTTACACCACTGATGTCAATATTCTATCTTTTAATGTGGCCGTATCAAAGAAACGTGTGCCGTTTTTCAACAATTTTGGTGGACAGCACAATTTTCCACCAAATTTGTTGAAAAATGAACACCAGTTCATCTTTTAATTTAATTTGAAAATCTGAAATTTTGACATTAGAGTGGTAAGGGTTAATAGGCTGGCCACAAACAAGATTATGGATGAAATATTCTGATAATTCCAGTTTCCAGTCAAATTACTTTAAAAAATAATCAACAGTCTATTGTAATGATTATGGCTGCTTTGATAGTGAAATACTAACCTACCGAAGCTACCGTACTTGAAATGGTTAATAATTTAACAATTGTATCATATACAATGCCAAATTCTCTATAATCTAATGATATGTTGTTGAATGTTTTGAAACTAATTTGACAGGCGCTGTTACTGCTTTAGGTGCCAGTCATATTACTTTCAAAATTTTAAACTGATTTCCCGTGTACTTGGATTAAAATTGAGATACTGATAATTCAAGGGTTAAAAGGCTAATAAGACATATTAGGACACACAATGCGAGGACATAGATATTAGATAGGTAGTGCAGAATTTTAAGAATTAACATAGGCATATGAAGTGAATTACCCCCACCCCAACCCCACCCCTGATTTGGTTTGCCTACCCCATCTCCACAACCGACCCCACACGAACCTTTGCTCACCTTCCTACGACTATAAATAATATGACATATTTCAAGTGAAGTACACACTGCCAAAATTTCAGTAGTTTCATTTTAAAAATCTGAATTAATTCTTTAGAAAGGTGGGTGGGGTAGGGTGAATCCGACCACGCACCCACCCCTGAATTATTTGTGCCCATCTGAACAGAGTTAAACGTGAAGGCTATGAACGCCCATGACATTCATACGACATGACACTTGGAATTTAGTGGGTGTCCATGCCACATTATAAATCTCATTATATACATCAAAGTATGCCCCACCCACCCCACCCCGCCCAACCATTATGATCTCGCTCACCATGTATGTGCATGCCGTACTGTTTATGACCATATTTAATTGCAGACGTGCATCCTAAATTGTTTGCGGATACATTCATACCATTTACAAACGATTTTCGCCTATATGTTATACTATCTATGTGAGATAGTGTTACTGTGAATAAATACAGTGAGTGCGTATAGCACGCATAGATGTTTTAGTGCAAACATTATTTAATAACTAACTACATTAGACGTGCAAAACTATTCCTACCACTGATAGGGATGATGAAAATAATATTTCCAGCTGAGATTAAGGTCTGATATATAATATCGGTGAAGAATCTGAAAATGGTGTATTTTACATAGGGTCCAATAGTAAAAATGCGGGTTTACTCTATTTGTCAGAACTGGTGCGTAGTTTCCACATCCGCTGTGCACGTTCACTTCGGAACCGTGTTCAGGTGTATTGCCATCGCACGTTAAATGCCACCCATGACGCGCAAGGCAATTATGAATGCTGATGAATGACGCAATTACTGGTAGGTTTTTCTAAATTTTGTATTTGTATGAATCCTGACATAATTCTCTAAAAGTATTCAATATCCAATTTCAAATAATTGAATGTGTTTCAGCTAATAAGCACATAGTGTGCTATTCTGGTGATTTGCTTTTAAAACAATCAATTATGAGCAGATCTAATCGAGGTTTAGTCCATCCGATTCCGAGCGCAAGTCCCTTTTCAGACGCCATTTACAGAACTCTGATATCATAAATAGTTCATGAGGTATTGAAATATCTGTAGAGATGATTTTAAAAATAATTTGCTATTGAATTCATAGGCATGTATATCGAGGCAGTCATATTACTGATTTATTTTCAAAAATTGTCTTCTTTTAGTCATCAAATGGACTTTTCTCAAGATCAATGCAGAATTTGTGTTTGACAACTATGAGGGCTAGGTGTTACGATTGTAAGACAGATGTACAAGATAGCTGTTGAAAATTTAGTTTTGTTGTCAACTTAGGGCTGCATATCTCATGTTGCCACATGCTAATGAGAGGGGATGAAACAATTACTTTTGGGTCAACATGTTATAGGCCATGGCCACTGCTAAGTATATTGATAAGCCTTCTCTATTTATTATATTTTTGAAGTCATGTTTCATGTTCATTGCAAAGTCATACCAAAATTCTTGCATAAGAAATATATTTGAAATTGATTTGCTGATAAATGAGTTTTCAGGCTATTATCATCAACATGGGACCCTTATAGTTTTATACTACTTTTGGCAAAACAACTTCGGCAATCAGACTTACCGAAACAATGCCTTCTAGTTATTATTATTATTATTATTATTATTATTATTATTATTATTATTATTATTATTATTATTATTATTATTTCTCTTCTTTTAAATTTGTGCGTCGGATACATGCATCATCTTGAGTGTAACGTCAGCTAACATATGACGTATCTGATTATGGCCTCATATACTTGAGTGACAGATCGAATACCTGGGATATTTATTTGTGGGTATCCATATGAGATGGGACAAGGAGGGAATGGCTGCTATTGTTGTTGCTCTACTACTACTACTACTACTACTACTACTACTACTACTACTACTACTACTACTACTACTACTACTACTACTACTACTACTACTACTACTACTACTACTACTACTACTACTACTACTACTACTACTACTACTACTACTACTACTACTACTACTACTACTACTACTACTACTACTACTACTACTACTACTACTACTACTACTACTACTACTACTACTACTACTACTACTACTACTACTACTACTACTACTACTACTACTACTACTACTACTACTACTATACTACTACTACTACTACTACTACTACTACTACTACTACTACTACTACTACTACTACTACTACTGCTGCTGCTGCTGCTGCTGCTGCTGCTGCTGCTGCTGCTGCTGCTGCTGCTGATGATGATGATGATGATGATGATGATGGTACATTCTCAGATAAACTGGTGAACCAGTCTTTTTTATTGTCTCTGGTATATTTCAGACATATTAGAGCACGTCTGAATGGTAAATGTTGACCAAGCTTGAGGGAATGATTACTTTTCTTAAATTCATTGGTTTGCTGGGTTATGATAGTCTTAGTAAACCAAATAAGAAAGAAAACCAATGTTAAAAAGGATCAACGTGAAGCATTTTCCTATGTCACCAGCAATGTGTGTTTCAGAAAAAACTCATAGGGAATTATATTCATGCAAGTTTCAAGGATTGCTCATCATATTAACTTGGGTTATTAGATGCCCTGTCAAATACATAAAAAGATATTGCTGAATTAGGCTATGAAAATTGTCTAGGTAGTCTTCAGATACATGTCGCAAAATCAACATCAGATACGTTACCATGTTCTCTTAGAGGAAAAACAAGCTAATATTTTATTGAAATGAACATTAGAATAGCTTAAGAGTTTGAGCAGTAATTGTATTGTATTGCATTCTAGCACAGGGACAATGTCAGTTAAGGTAAGCACTTGACATACATCTCGTCAGCTATGTTACCAATCTTCTATTGCTAGTGGCCAGAATGTGACATCGTTCAAACCCATGAGCTATATGAGTCTAAAGTACTACCATGCAATGACTGATTGGACGTAAAAAAATCCACAGTGCGATTTATTTCTCTAAGTAAATGGAGAAGACACTTTATGCACATCAGATACGTGATGTTAGATACGCTACCAATTGAATACTACTGTTTGCCGTGGATAAAACTGTTAACTACAGCATTGTTTATTGTGTTTTGATTGCGTGCAAGTTGATTCAGAACGAAGTAGTTGTAAAAATATAATACTTGTACACAAATTTGTTCACTAAACGCCTTCTAATTTGGTAAGTGTTTCATTATATTCTTTACCACAGTTGCATGTACCATATGTAGCATATGGCAAACAACATTTTATATTCGGCATTACGGAAGATCAATATTATTTCGTAAAACCTAGGCCATCATCTGTACACAGGCTGTCCATGTCAAATAGACAAGGTCAATGTAGGGTAACGTATCTAACCAAATGGGTAACGTATCTGACTCAGACATTGTCTTGCACATCCCTGCTAAGTGCGACATCATATGCGTGTGTCTTGAGCCGCAAATGTTTATTTTGCTTTTATTTCGTCATAATTGTCTCTATATGACGTCATTATCTGCAGAAGATATACAACATTGGCTTATGTTCACTTAATAACGATAAACTCGGATGTATGTCATTAATGAAATTTCTCCAAGAGTAGCCTATATGCCAATGCGATTTTGTATAACTAATTTTATCTCACTGCCCTTGCAACTGCTACGATTACTACTACTACCACTATTACTACTACTACTACTACTACTACTACTACTACTACTACTACTACTACTACTACTACTACTACTACTACTACTACTACTACTACTACTACTACTACTACTACTACTACTACTACTACTACTATTATTACTACTACTACTACTACTACTACTACTACTACTACTACTACTACTGCTGATACTGCTACTGCTGCTGCTGCTGCTGCTGCTGCTGCTGCTGCTGCTGCTGCTACTACTGCTGCTAAATTCTAATGGTGGAAAGGTTTCTTCTTTCTTTTTCCAGAAAATAGGTAATGGTCGTGCAAAGATTTCGAAGGCTTGCAGAGAATAGAAGAAAATAGATCCATGGTTTTTGGAAAGAGGGAGAGAAAACGACAAGCTGAGTACCGTGTCCATGATTCTAAGCTATCTACGAAAAAGCTTAAAACGAGGCAAGGGAAAAGAAAATTGCATAGCCAAAAGTACAGAGCTAAAAGCGGGCCATTGACCAATTGCCCCAGATGGACAACGTGAGCAGCAAAGTTCAAGTCGCAAGTGCAGTTCAGTCGCAAGAAGTCTCAAGGCCAGTTGAACCTGAGCAGGTAAGTACATCATCCACTCGTTCTGCTATTTCAACCCCACTTCTCGTGAAGCGTGCGTTTCCACGACATAATTTTTGTGGCAATTAAAGGCAGTCAAAGGTACTTAGAAAAACAAATAAAACAATAACAGAACTAACTGTTAAAAGTTCTAAGCTAGAAAAATGTGTCAAAAAAATTCAGAAACGAAATGAGCGACTCCATATACGTCTTAGCACGGGTTATATATCTCGCGGGACATCGAATTCAGATATGACTCCACGAAGTTAAACTGATACTGAACTCGCACATGCTGGACTTCATCGTTCTGCAGTTCCCGCCTCTATCAAACAAAAGCTTATATTCGCAAATGCTGTAACATCTCAAATCAAGGAGACACGCGAGTCAGCAAAATCCCAGTATGAAAGCCTGAAAATGAGATGTTTAGTTGCCGGTGGTATAATAGGAAAATACAGATTCATAAATCTGTTCATAAAGATACTGGCATACGACGGTGTTCATTACTGAAATATCACAACCAACACACACATCAGGCAGCAGTAAGGACATTCCTAAGAGATACTGTTGTTACGTTTTTTCGAAGGAGATGATGTCAGTCGTTGTATGCCTGGCAAGTGAGATACAGTTAAGATTGAACAACAGACGGTACAGACAGGTACATACACGTATTTTGAATGGCTATCAAGGTAATCTGCATACCCGCTTCCAAGCGGACCATCCAGAGATTTTGCTTTCATTCGCTCAATTATGTAAGTTGAGACCTGTTTACATCAAACTCACGTCGCTCTTGTCAATGAATATCTGGATATGTACCTGCCACCAAAACATGGCATTGAAACTTAACTGTTTGCATTTTATGGGAATCGACATCTCTCCAAACCATGAAACAGCCATTAAAAATGTGACCATTGATCAAATGATTACATTGGTGTCAACAGATTGGCTAAAGTGAGGTACAATATGAAGCATGGCAAAGGGTTTATGTGAATGAGTGGAAGAAAACACGAATTGAAAGTCACAAAAAGCCGAGATGAATTCACGATATTGATTGAAGGCGACTACAAATCATTTCTTGCCCATGTTGACCCATTGAAACAGCAGTATACAGATATGAGTGATTTTAATAAGAAACTACCAGCAACAGATGCAATTGTCCAGATGGCCTTTTCAGAGAACTTTGCTTGTCAGAACGTCAAGGAGATCCAGAGAGCATACTGGAACAGCACCAGGGTAGCATTGCATCCAGTAA
The DNA here is from genome assembly GCA_034401795.1 of Chaetoderma sp. LZ-2023a. Lineage (NCBI taxonomy): Eukaryota > Metazoa > Mollusca > Caudofoveata > Chaetodermatida > Chaetodermatidae > Chaetoderma > Chaetoderma sp. LZ-2023a. The sequence goes on along the minus strand of CM067359.1, from coordinate 138,349,732 downwards.
CTGCCTACTATATCGATGCTGGTGGCAAGTTGTTGCACAAGAGTTTCGTTTTTGTATTTCGCTCTGAGGGAGCACAATGCAAAGGCAGTTGTTGCAATAATACAGAAACTACTCCCACTCTTTAAAACCCATGCCACTGATTTAAAGACTATCCACTGACAGCCCGTCCTCTCAGTATAGAAATTGATTTATCTTCAGTACAATCTGTCGTCACGTGTCACTCTTTGGGGTGAAGGCTTGTTGGAATTACTTCGAGTGTTGCCATAGAAAGGGTCCCTGTGACGGGATTGGCGGCACTGTTAAGAGACAGACAGCAAATGCATGGAAGCAAGGGAAAAACGTTATCCAAGATCCAGATGACTTCTCTTCCTGGGCGTCTACACATGAGAAAGAAATCGCATATGTCAGATACTCACGGGATGACTACGATGATGCAACGGTAACATTGGAAACCTTAAATTGCAAACCCATTCCAGAGACAATGAAAACCCACGCAATTATCCCAGTCGATGATAGACATCTACTGACACAGAACGTTTCGTGCTATTCCAATGACTGCATGACTGTATCCATGGTATGAATCATTGCAGCGGTTGGATCTAGCGAACAATAAGATTGCATACGGAAACCTGTGATGTGACCGACCACATAGACTTGAATGACACACCCGCTATATCAACTGTGTAAAATCCAGAGCCCTGTGATATGACTAAAGGTGATTCCAATAAGACCCGCACAGTAGGTCACAGCATCGTGCCTGTCGTTAGCAACCATGTAGCAGCTATGTACTGTGGCAAGTGGTATTTAGGCAAGGTCTTGAAGGTTGACACGGATGACGAGGATGCCTTCATTACCTTCATGGACGCAACATATGTAGGTAATCCAAGGTTGCAATTAGCCGCAAGCTCCTGCAGAGGATGAATTGTGGATTCCTTTCAAGGATATTCTACCGAATGTGGAACCTCCGGTCGCAATAGGTGGATCAGCGACAATATTTGAAATACTGGATGAAATATTCAATAGGATTGAAAGGTTGGCACAAGTTCATGATCATTAGTGTTAATATTTTTGTTGAAAAGGTGACGTTGAACTTGGTGCAGATCTATGTATCTGTTATTCACACAGTTATTTAACAAGTTTGATTAAAATATGTGTCAATTTCATCAGAAACGTTACACCAACACACACCTTTGATGCTAAAAGGCTGTGAAACAATCTATTCAGCCAAACTTGTCAACTTACTCAGTTACATAACAAAGTATGTTTGCAAGATTTCAGTCTGTCTTTCTTATGTCTTCCCGACTGGTATAACAGATAACAGATTTATACATCTATATTATATTTTAATATATCTGTCCACATATTTCATGATTAGTACTCCACTCAATGCAAAAGATGTTCTCAGTTGCTGGGGGATGTTGCACATCGTCCTTCATTTGAACAAATGTGAAAAACGCAGTATTTGTTGTTCCCATGTTATCACAAACATGGTACCTGTTTAAATATTATCGGGTCAGATACGTTAGCAACGACATATCCATAGCTATGTACCATAATTATTGGACATAATGAAATATATCTCTTGACAACCAGTTACGCGAAAGATAGTAACCCTTAATTGAGGCTGGTGGTAAAATGACAGCTCAGCGCAAAGTTCAGTGCATGCCCTGTTGTACGTCGTGTTGGAATGGATGTTAATTATAAATAGCTATGTGCTGATCAAGGCCATTGTTCAATGTCAAATTTTAACCCTTGTTTGCTACTCATTTAACATCAATGGTTAATTATTCCATTCATCTGCCGACATTTTCAGTGACCGAATGTTCGTTCAGAATTAGTACAATTGTTTAATTCCAAGTATTATGGTCGGGATGCACAATGCAAACTCAGTGACTAATGGGTAACGTATCTGATAGGGATTTAAAAAGATTTTTATGTCCTGATTTAGGACCTATTTTCTGAAATATCCAGCTTTGTCATAGACGACTCATTATTTATTTCATGTAACATATGCATAACAGTTTTATAATTTTTAGAGTTAACATTCACGGTCTTTGTTATGTTTTTCACCACGTTGTCTATCATGATTGAACACTTTATCTGAGAATGTACCTAATGATGTTAATGCTTCTGCTGCTGCTGCTGCTGCTGCTGCTGCTGCTGCTGCTGCTGCTGCTACTACTACTCCCAAAACTTATAAATTCATTACGTATGTGTCCAAATATTGTTGAATATTTTGAAACAAATTTGACTGAAAGCTGGTGCTTCCAGTCAAATTGGTTTTAAAATATTCAATAGTTTACGTATATCATGACTGTAAATGTGAGACACAAAAATCACATATTCAGATGCGTTAAATGCGGTAATATTTTACGATTTGGGGGCCCTCACATGGCTGTAGTCCCATTAAACTTTTCCTTAATCCAGCTCTAGTCTGAGTTGAGTGCCAATGATGATCATGCAATGGAATATTTTGTGTAGTTCTGAGGTTCCGCTCCCTCCCCATACTAATCTCTGCTGATTTTACTACTTGCTCTGTAACGTCAGATGATAGAGACGATGGCACTCGACTTAGAACAACGACTAAAGGCCAAATTCAGGTATATTCCGCAGCGCTCTCAGTATCAATGGATGAATGATTCGTTCCATATTTTCTGAGTGGGTGTGTAGATATAAGATAATCGCTGCTCATATTATGAATGTCAGCTCTTTCCTTTGATCCCAAGCTGAAGATTTCAGGTATCAATGAGACAAACAGTCCAACTAGTACAATGGCCGCGCACAGCAGCCGTTTGGCACTGACGCCTATAATAATAATAATAATAATAATAATAATAATAATAATAATAATAATAATAATAATAATAATAACAATAACAACAACAACACAACAACAATAATAATAATAATACATTTTGAAGTTTTCTTTATTTTCTTGACAGAAATCCCTACGTGTTATTTTTTCTTTTCAACAAATTGCTATAGCAAATGTCTAGCTTTAACCGTTTCCATGTAGTGGATACGGGTGAACCGTAACATAACGATTTCTTTAACTGCGGAACCCACGTGTATGGATGATTACAACTAGCTTGTGGACCCCTGTACACGATACACAAATACGGTTAGAATTCAGTAACAACAATACTGCAACAATAAAACATTTCTACTAAATTTCGAGTGAGATACAATGGGACACATTTCAGAGTTACGGTAATAAAAACGGGATTCAAAGGTTGGCAGTACCATAGATATCGTATATACTGGCTAGATCGCTCACGATCCTCTCAAAAGGGGCATATCAGAGTTCCTTATTTTCTCTCCCCCACCCCACCCCGAGGGTATAGTCTCCAAAATAATATGTTTTTGTTACTAAATCTCTTACGTAATCGAACAAAGTGTCAGATTAACATAGCCAATACAATTTTATTTCTGATAAAAATATGTATATTTGTGTCTGTTCAATTTCTGATCAAATTACCAAAAAAGAATTTAGTCTTTTTTTTAACATATATCTGCAGCCAATCATCTGCGCCAGTGAGTAAGTGAATACCTGGTCATGCGCAATATCGACTTACAGCGAACATTGCATGGATTATCAAAATTGGCAACTAAAGACGGATTGCCGCTTATTACAACTGTGTACTTACAACATATAGCTTTTGGGGTCAAATATTTGGCATAGACAGGTTTTACTGTATCAAAATGCTGATGATATCTGTACATGCCTTTTCGGAGAACGATATATTGACATATGACTGTGATGGCAAGTCGGCGGCAAGGAGAATCCCTAACAACTCTCGTCTTGAACGAATTGGTAACGTTCCATATACCAGAAAAACACCATTCAGTGTACCGAGGAAGGCTACCAGAGCAGCTGACACATAGCTGCTATTCGTGGACAGCAAGGGCAGTTCCAGTGTGTGGCACCATCGAATTATAATCACTGCCGTGAAAGCAAACAGGCAGGAAAATGTAACCACTATAAGCTCAACGAATGGGCCACTGCCCACATGTACACGGTCGGTGATATAGATCGACGTCAGGATTAATATACAGACTTTAACCGCCGCAGTTGAAACTACGATTAGAATTGATAATTGGAATTGTGATATGCTGATACCACAAATAGTGGTGGCACATTGAACGAACATGTGACCGCTGTCCATTCGTGTGGTGGACGTATTGCGCATAGTATTATAAAAGCATCCATCACTTTCAAAATCCAACACACCTGGTTTGTCGCTGGATGTCATTTCAATGGATAACACATCAGATTCGTGTATAACGAGATGACTTAACTGTCTGCCTGCTGAATATCTGCAGACGGCATATTCCACGGGGTTTAGCTCTGGGCCTGCTGACTATTTTGAAGACAAATTGACTGAAAGTTGTTGATGGGTAAGCCACTAACAACTTTCAGTTAAATTGATTTCAAAATATTCAACATGTCCAGAGTTATTCCCTATTGGAATTATTGGCTGGTTGCTTGCAGCAGTCAGACAGTGAATACACTTTTGAATAGGATTGCCTAGTCTTTTAGATGTGAATCTCATGTTATATTCATAAATGGTCTTATGATCGGCGACGACTATCTTGCGGCATTGGTCCGGTGGAAGCGTTTATGGGCTATGGTGCTTGACACTGTTGTCCGTTGTAGGTTCGATTCCCAGTCAATGCCAATATACTGTAATACCACGAATACTTGTTTGAAGTATAACTGGTTTGAGGGCATAGCTTTAAGCTATCTTCCATTAATACAAACTGGCTTTGACAAAATTAAATTAAAAAAAAATAACACGTCACTTATCAGTTTATTGTCAACGGAACTATGTGCCACCAATTCTTCTGTGACATCCTGCTAGAACAGCGTTAGGCTCAATGTATATATTACGCATACATTTTGTAAATTCAATATAATATCTTCATGGTGGTACACAGTTCACATGAATTCACAACACTTTAAACAACATTCATTAACAACCAACTGAATATTCAGGACGGGTAATTTAGAAAGCCTGTTTTATTATTGCTATGGGACAATTCTATAGAGTAGCATCAATAACACGACACCATGATGTCATCATGATCTATAGAAATGTGTAATTAGCTCAAGCGTGAGGACAATATGTATCACTAATGCAATTGTTGCAGGAAGAACATTAAGGACCGTCACCGAATGACGTCACTTGGCATTCTCTATGGCAATGGGGCTTGTTGACTGACTGTTTAATACTATGAAATTAGGATGCAGTGGTTTTATCAAGGATTTTGCAGCTTCGAGTCTATGAATCCGATTGGTCAATTCGGTATATGACATCATACTCAATTACGATGCATGTGAGCTGACATCACAATCATAATTGTCAGTAATACGCCGTCATGAAGCTGCAATATTGCGTCTAGGGTCGGAATTGCATGTATTTGATGGATTTACTATTTAAAAATATTCTGTTGAATATTCTGACATTGCCATAGGCAGCAAGAGCGCCCAGTGAATTTAGTTTCAAACTATTCAACAAGTTAATTGTATAGTTACCATGAAATTGGGATTCTAGGATTTCAGGATTCAAAGTATAAAAATCAATTCCATCACGCAAAAATCATGATCAGACCTTGCCTAGAGATGGGCGCGGTATAGCTAAATAGCGGATTCGCCTAAAAACGAATATGTCTTATTATAGAGATAGATAATCATTATGTTTGAACAGTATTTTTATTGTTTATGTCCCAGGCAGCACTCGGTAGTTGTTGCCGCGACACACCCGGAGGGAAAATAATGTATGAACCGCCGTTTAGAGGATATATTTCCATAAAATATTTTAGTTTTATATATGATAATTGCATTTTAAGCCACATGTTTCAAAACAACAAAGTATTCAAAATTATTAACCAATACATGAATATGAACCCTTTCATGGTGAACCCTCCAACACTGGCCGCTTCAGTAGTGTTTTGAATGCCCCTTTGCAGGCCAAGAGAAAACTATTTTTGAAAATGTATCACTGGAATGACTGTCCCGATAACCGAGCCATGCATTCCAGTGGTACATTTTCAAAAATACTCTTCTCTTGGTCTGGACATGAATATTCAGTAAGCAAAATTTTTGATATTCCAGACCAAATTTAGCCATTAAGTTAATAATGTGTTTGAGATATTGGACCACGTTTGAAACAGCATTATATAATCTCTATCCATTGTCGGTGTTCTCATCAAAATATGCAATGAATTGTCTAGAGCCATATTGGGCCTATAATCTATATATGTATTTTGTAATCGTAACTAGCATAGGACCTATGTCCCATGTCGATATATGCATGACCGAATGTGTCTTCTCTCTACTCGATCATCGAAACACAATCCAATCCTGAAAAGTTGGCCATGGATGACCTCAAAAGTGAATCAAACCAAGCGCTAATGAAGGGTATGTAATACGAAGAACCACCCGCCATAAACAAATACCAGTGGTGCTAAAACACCAATCAAATGCTACCTTACCTTTATGCCCCACTTGTGACAAAGCTGTCCGAGGACCAGAAGCAATGGATGAATCTGATCTGCCATTTGAGTGTATGCATCATAATCAATTACGTCACATGTAGGCTTAAGTCAAAATCGTTATTAGCAGAAAAAACTTCGTCATTAAGTTGGAGTAGTTAGTCAAGTGTATGAATTGTATGTCTTTGGTGTTTTTACTATTTAATGAATATTCTTTTTAATTTTTTAATTAATTTGACTGAGCATTATTGCTGCCATAGGCAGCAAAAGAACCCAGTCAACTTAGTTTTAAAATATTCAACAGGACCTGCATAGGTACCTTGAAATTGGAAATCTGAGAATTCCGGTTTCAACGTATATAAATCTATTCCAACGCATGCAAAGCATGGACCGTTTTTAGACAGAAATGGGCGGGGCATAGGTAGAAATTGTCGGGGCGTAGCTAGAAATGGATACCTCTATTAGGAGTATGTATATACTAAAACAGTTAGAATGAAAACAATAATTAGCAATGTAAGAACCGTAACAGGATCCGGCACAAAATCAGTGAACGTTTGAAAGAAATTCAAAAAGAGCAGAGCAGATGACATGGTAAATGCGACCACTTCCACTAATCTACTAATGACAGTCGTAAAAAGTTCAGAGCAGCTAAGACATTACCGAATCAACATTAAACATCAACCATTTGCTGTACACAACTCTGATGGGCACATCACATGTTCTTCATCTCTCTGCTAGATGCCATGTTTAATGTGATTCTGCTATGTATCCATACAAGGTGGTAATATCGCTGGACTAGTTGATCTCGATCCAAATATTACATGTCCTAATTTGCTCGCATAATGTTCTAAATCGTGGGTATACAAGGCGCAGCGTCGTCATCTCATAGCAAATATTCCTCAGCCGCAAACACCATGCAAAACTGGGGCGTATTCTCCCTGAAAGCTAAAATTTTCCTCATTAGTTTTAAACATTACACTTTTTGACTATCAATGAACGTACGTGTAGAGTCACTAGGCACTATATTTTCTCAAAGTCTTGTAAACATGTGGCCCAGTAGGAAACCTATGAATGTGATAATAATGTGGAGAATGGCGACCCTTTGATTCTTTTATGATACTGGGGCGTTGTATGACTCGTGGCCGGCTGGGTGGTTATTATGAGGATTAGCTCGCCACCGTCACCACCCGTCTACTAACCAGGATCTTCCTTCTAGCGGAGATAAAGAGCATGGATGACAAAATGCTGTATTCTATTGATGACTTATTTACTGCACTTTTTTTATCCTATAATTTACACATATAATTCCAAATTCTAGTCACACCATCACGCGTCGCTTACCTATTCTAACCCTATTCTACTTAAGGACAATCGATTCGTAAGAGAGAAGTATTCTAATGAAACAGAACAAATTTAACCTTACATTCTTCTTCTCTCTCTCTCTCTCTCTCTCTCTCTCTCTCTCTCTCTCTCTCTCTCTCTCTCTCTCTCTCTCTCTCTAAGTGACCAGCCATCTAGCTACATAGTCGACGATCTCACTACTCACCAGCTGTCATTAGCGGTCCGTATCTCCGCTGCCCTCTGTGTGTGCGTGCGTGCGTGCGTGCGTGCGTGCGTGCGTGCGTGCGTGCGTGCGTGCGTGCGTGCGTGTGTGTGTGTATGTGTGTATGCGTGCGTGCGTGCGTGCGTGCGTGCGTTGGTGTGTCCATCCATCTGCCCATGTGGCTATGTCCCCTGTACAATAGTTGTAATGTGTGTACATTGTCGATTCCGTTCCCGGTGATGATCGGTATGCAGACATGGTGCCTGGTACCAACTCTGGCCAATTTGTGTGTGTCACATAACAATAGTGACCGCTCTATCACCGAGTTCATACATTCAACAGTTGCATTGGTCTATGGGTGATATGAACTAGTTTGAACCTTAGAAAACTGAAATACATTGTACATTTCTTTAATAATTTTTAACACAAAATGTGTTCCTCTATCAGACAACAGGGTGGGCACAGCACCATGCCTACACATTTGTTTCATTGTATACAATTCATGAGCAATGAACTATTCAAATATGCAAGTGACATTATCTCAAAACCGATCACACACCTAATCAATTCAACGTTTATGCACCACCTTCCCATCGACGTTGTAGGCCAAGGCACTCTTATCGCACTACCAAAGCCCAAGAAGCCACCTGGCCCACCAGCCAATCTGCGGCCCATTGTGCTCCTGAACAGCATACGGAAAAGTCCTATCCAATGTTAGTCTATACCGCATCCGAGACAAGATCGATGACTTCACCAGATCATGTCAAAGTGGCTTCAAACGGGGATGCAGCTGTGCAGATATTGTATGGGCTCAACGCATGGTTGTGTCTGTAGTCATGTTCAAACACTGGGACTTCCACAAAATGGGCATTCCATGTCACAAGGCTTCGACACAATTAAATGCTCAAAGATCCTAGATGTACTATGCCAGTCCAGTTGCAATGAAGATGAGCTACGACTAGTGAGACTACTGCTTGCAGACACAAAGCTGAGAGTACGAGTCAAGTCTGTGAAATATGTAGAGTTTGAGACATCAAGTGGCGCCCCACAGGGAGATGGTCTATCTCTGGTGCTTTTCACATGTTACCTTGCCGCCACATTGAAATCTGTGCGGGAACATTCGACAAGACCAACCCCGCCCCAACCCCCCCCCACCCCCCCCCCCCCCCCCCCGTGTGTCAATACTGGGTATGCCGCTAGAGATGGAATATGCCGACGATCTGGACTTCATAGACGAGGACAAGAAAACACCTGAAGAACTTCTCCCAATAGCTGCAAGCAAACTAAAAATTGAGAGTCTCTTTATGAATGAATCCAAAACAGAGTTCACCCACATATACCTATCTACACAGCATGACACTAAAAAAATAACGACCCACCTCGTGGCAGCGACCCATGGAGGAAAAGTAAAATCTTGGGCCCTCTGCTTTGCTTTACTGCTGAGATTGCGGCACGCTGCATCATGGGGAACATAGCTTTCCAGTCATTCTGGAAGCTATGGATTCGTAGAACAAAGATGCCCTTAATTAAAAGGCTACGTTTAGACAATGCAAACTGCATATCCTTGATGCTGTATAAATGTAACAGCTGTGCAGCTCCAAAGGCAGCTCTAGACAAACTTGATGCCTGCCACCGCAAACACCTATGCACGACCACTGGCCACCGATGGCCAGACAGCATAATTTCCAATGATGCACTATACAAGATGTGTAATAAGTCGCTGCGGTCTTTATTAGTCGCCCAGTATAGATGGTCCATGTTTGGCCATGTGCTAAGGATGCCAGAAGAGATACCAGCACAGAGAGTCTTGGAATTCGCCATACTCGAGCCAGCAAATACAAAGCCAGGAGAGGACGTCATTGCATAAATCTACTATGCGTGCTTTGATGTGACCTCAAGAAAACATGACTCTGTACACTCAAGTCAAGAATGGAGCTGAGGATGCTAAGGATTTCGGTGAGGGCAAGACACAGTGGGCAAAAGCAAAGAAGGACTGATTACAACTGTAGGATGTTTCTACTACTACAGCCGCAGAATACAGTACTCATACATACATACAATCCTAGCAATTTCTGCTGCCTCTTTGCTCTTTAATGGAAAGGCTTCACACCATGTTGTGAATTAATCCACTGTCAATAATATATGTTTGAGGCCTTCGGTACTTGTTGGTAGTACATATGATACAATGTGCCATCCACTATGGTGAGCTCCTCGTATTCCTGCCTAACTCTTCGAAATTGTAGTACGGATCGACCGGAAAGGTACCGGGTATGCGCCGCCCGTCATGGATTCGTTTCCTGAACACGCCCCCCCCCCACTGTGTAGAGCCATAAGCGTATATGAGTCTATGAGAGAGATCGCGTCATAAAAATGACAAAGTTCGTTAAAGCGCATAGTGCGCATGTGCATGCTTAAATGCTATTTTTGACAGAGCGAGTAGTTTATGACCAAGATAGGATGACGCTTTTAATGTACCGAGATGGTACAATGTAATCCTTTTTAATCACCTGTTCCCGCTGAATCTGGCATTAATCAAGACCTGTATTCGACGGGATTTCCAAATCTGTAAACCCCTTTTGATTATCTTCAAAACATTGCATTGACGTCATAACCACGTGTACGCAGAACTTCTTGAATGTTCAAGAACATTTGACTGCGTTATTATTAGCTACGCGTTGATTGGCTGTTGCTCGACCGATGATTGGTTGGAGCCTGCGCCTGTGACGTCACGAGTAGTATAAAAGGAGACGAGATCCAGAGCTCGAGAGCATCCTCAGCCAGTGGCCGAATAGGTTGGACCTGTGTCAGCTACGATCAGCATGACAGGCATTATGCAGATCACTTCGCTTTCTGTCGGTTTCTCTCCCGTAGCCAGCAGTAATCCAACCCACCGCACTCAAGCAATTTTGTAACACCCGTTCCCTGCAGAAGCATTTTTGGAACTTTTTAGATATTGTTCACAAATATATCAAGAACTAATTCGGAACACGAACGTGCGGTGAGGCCTTTCCCGGCCTGAAAATTTGATTCTACAGATGTAGAGGCAGCGATATTCTTTGGTGGATGACTCGCCGGGTCTGCCGGCCAAGCCAAAAAGTGGTTATTTAACCGTCCCCGCACTGATGTGCAGGTTTATCTAAACCTTTCGACCGCAACAAGTAAACTTTGCCCGGTACGTCTTCAGAGCTGGTTGATGATCGTGTTGTTGTCAACTTCAATCCATACCATCGGTGTGTGGGAACTTTCGTCACAGCAGTAATGTTATTGTATCTCTTGCTGACTACTCGTTAGACATTCTATATTGTGATTACAGTCCTGAATTCGATCCGCTCCCATCATGAGCTGCTTGCAGGAATCCTGTTTGCGGAAACCAGCCTGCAGGAACTTTCCAGCTTCCAGGGAATGCATCAACTCACGCCAACCTAAGAGTGACGTATCAATTTCAGTAACACGATAACCCAGGTTTAAGAATGGCTACCGAGTATTCAAGTAACTATACTTGACATTTTAATTATTCCATTAATTATATCTTTGATAATTATATTGTATCTGGATAAATGGTCCCGATCACTAAAAGGCACAGTAACGGTCTTAGGACCGCTAGTTATAATTTCTGTATCTTTTTATAGTTATTCCTATGTTCTGTAAGGTGTTTTCGCTAACCGCACCAGAGTAGGATCCTTAACCTGTACTATAATTATATTATCCTGATCATTTGTCACTGTATTGATTGTTCTGGTTAGTTTATATATGGCCAGTGGCCATCAGTTCATATGTGTTGTTTAGTTGTAGAAAATATAGGACTGCAGTGCATGTAGGCAACACTATACAGTAACATTTATATATGCAGCACTTTCTCCCACCACCAACAATTTTTCACTGAGGTCGCTGTCTGTGCTATAACTCTGTTTAGTCCGGCATGCTACCGACTAAAAACCTTTTCTATCCAGCTCGATAGGATACGCTCAAATGATTATAGACAATTTCTTCGTTAGGAAACACATAATGTATGCCTCTTTTCCGGTAGTTGCGATAATTTAGCCCCGCACTCCGGCAAGGTTGTTTAAAAATACCTAAAGTGCCTCATATTTCTAAGTTATTGTCTCTCTTCATGGTCCACTAGGCCTGATGGCTTCTTAATTGTTTGGATGTCCCTATCCACACCATGGACTGATCCGACCCTGGGAAACTATTGAGATTTCTGAGCGGTGATGGCCAGGGTGTGGTATCACACACATTTCCCATGTATCTTCGGATACTCAGTAGTTAGCACCTTTGCCAATGTAGGAAAGCACTGCAAAAACATATTTTAATTATTATTTTCTTTAATCTGCTGAACAATCCTCCCACACCGCAGTGCATAGCTGGGCAACTTGTATTTAAACCTAGCGACAGGTTAAAAAGTTAGTTCCATAGGACCTGGTGACGGGCGAGATGCGCATCCTCACCAAATTCCATATCAATGTCTGGGCATGATATTCAGATCTTCCCCTCATGGGAAGGACATTTACGGTGGGTATTCGTCTCTCTTACCCCCACCATAACAATAGATCAGTTGCCTAAAAATACTTTTGTGAAATGTGTCCTTTGACGTTTTATGTGGCTACGGAGCGAGATGTCCGGATTCTTATCCAGTTTGGAGATCTTACTAAGTAACATGTATGCACGCTGTCTTCAGTATTGATGTCTTAGGGCATCTGTTCTCAATGACAGCCGTATCTAAAAGCTAGGTAGACGCCAGCCATTTGCGGCCTAAAATAATTCTTGTCTCTAAAGACTAAATATTAGGTTAAGCATAGAAGAAGGCCCACATAAATAAAAGCGGCAACTACTAATTCAGCAGACCGAGAATTACATAAGATGGATGGGAATCCTTCGGGAGTCGTTTGTCCCAGCTTCACGTAAAATAGCACGCAACCTTATAGTCATAATCTCACTAGGTATGGTCCTTTCTTTACAGCATTTTGGTTAAATGTTAGAGTGGGCCCCTTTTGACTACTACTCTTCTCCAGCTTTAAGCAGTGGCAACATTTTCCCCATGACGAGGGCCTACGCAAGGCACTTGCCTCTCGCAAGGATTCAGTGATGATGGCCCACGCGAGGATAATACTCGTCACCCAAACTAGCACTAGGAGTAGTGCTCGCATGAGGCACACGATTTTCCGTCACTACAAAGATAATTTTCTTTCCTTTCAGCTTAGAGGTATAATAGCTTATATTAAGTTAATTAGTTAAGTCTCGTGTACGGGAGCCTCCCTTGCGGACCTACATGTCTGTGTGGTACCTCCAGGAACCCCACGATTAAAAGTTCATCAGGCTGTCTCTATGTCTTGTGTTTTCATATGCTCATTATTTTTATCTAGCATACTTGATGGTCTGTTTAGGTAAAACTATTGTATAGACTTATTTTAATTAGGTCACCAAATCAAATCTTGTAAGTCCATAGATCACGAAATTGCTATGGACAGGCATACTGGTGACACAAACTCTTGGGATGAGACTGTTGTGTTTAATGTTCGTGATGATGGTCGCTCGGCCCGACCGGAATGATTGAGTTCCACCGGCCTTAGGAGCCAGTCTTTGTTACCCATAGGGCAGTATCGTACAGGATCCGTCACCCCGAGACCGGAAGCTAACCAGTGTTATCATTCATCGTGCACTTGAGGCACGGCAAGTCTACATCAGACACCAGAATGGCCCGACACTACCCCGCGAGCTACAAAATTCGTTATCATTATCTGGTAATTCCCTATTCATTAAATAGGTAATGTAAGGTTTAAGCTTATTGTCATTCTCCTTCTGCACTCAATTGCAAGAATTTCCTCAATTATCAGAAGTGGGTCTGCCATGCAATACTGTTCATTCGCCATGATAACATTAGTCAATGTGTCAAATTTGTTCATTTGTTTAGTTTGGTGTGTACTATCTTTGTATGTTGTTTCATCATCATCATACCTGTTAATTGTATGGACATAATCATTAATTTTGTTTACATTCTCTAAATGTCTACACTCTGTCTGCAATTGATTAGTAGTCATTTTCTGAATTATTTTTATCTGCATATTATATTCTACTAAGTGCATCAGCATTTCCATTATCAACGCCTTTCTTATATACAATTGTATAGTTACACCTGCCAACTGATTTGAGATGTTCTCACGCTTTATGATCAATGCAAACTGTGAAATGTCTGAGTGCTAGGTATATATGATACTGTTTAATTGCTGCTATTATGACAAAACATTCACATTCTGTAATTTACCATTTCTTTTATGTTGCAGTTAGCGATCTACCACCATATGCAATAACTACCTCATGGCCATTATCATACATTTGGCCTAACACAAAGCCAATTGCATGATCTGAAACATCAGTATGAACAATGAATTCCTTATTGACACCTGGAAATGACGATATTGGCTCAGATGTGATAATTTTCTTCAAGTGATTATAAGCATTCTCACATTCTGTCGTTCACTCAAATTTGGTATCTTTTTTAAGTAGTGCATTTGGAGGAGCTGCTATCTTTGGAAATCCTCTCACAAACTTTCTATAATAGTTACAGAGACCGAGATAGGATCTAACACCTTTGGCATATTTTGGTGTAGGAAAATTATTGACTAGTTCTGATTTATTATTATCTACTTTGATAACATCTTTGACAATACATGACCTAGGTATTCAACTGATTTAGCAGTAAAATTACATTTCAACTTTAGCCCAGCTGCTCTTAATCTATTGAATACACTTTCTAAATCATGCATGTGTGATTAAAAATCTTTGCTTAATATCAGGATATCATCTACATAGACGATTGCATTTTTTTAATCCTCTAAGGACCTCTGTCATGACCATAGAGAATGCCATAAGTGCATTCATTCATTGAACTGAAAGGAATTTCTATGAACTGATAGATGCCACTATGTGTCATGAATGCAGTCTTCTGCTTTGATTCATTGTTCATCTCGATCTGCCAATATCCAGAGCAAGGATTTAGTACTATATAGTACCTCGCATTTGCGTTTCCAACTGCATCAAATATATTTTAACGAATTGGGGGAGAAACTAGGCACACCAGAAAACCCTGGAGGTGGCTGTAATCGAGATGGGTTGAAATGCCTATAAATAACTGGACTTGGAACTGGTCCAGTTAAGGACTCAGGTATAAAGGTTGAATGTGCAAGAGGAGCCACAAGCGATGGAATGGGAGTAGCAGTTACATTGTTTACTCCCATTCCATTTCCATGACCAACTATTCGAGGAAGACCCCTTTCCACATCCGAAAATCGACTTTTCAGATTGGAAATTTCCCACTCTTCGAGAGATAACTGATCCATGAGATCAGTCATCTCTCATGTTATGCCCTCTATTTCCCAGGTCAAGTCCTCCTCCATATTCACAGACGGCTTCATTCTCTGGTGGCGAGTGCATTGGCCGAACAACTGTCATCCCAGCGTGTACAAACGACGACATTACACAGGCCGAAGTTTGACACATTGAGATCACAAAATCTGATATACATAATTGTCATCTTTCAAAACATTCTAGGGTAAATGGAAAAGGCTGATTCTCACCTGAAAATTCATTATTACGTCAGAAAACCAGTCAGCCATAATCAAATGTGAAGGAAAGCCCAGACAACGTATCTGAGTCCATAGAAACAACAAATCAATAGAAGTTTGCCATGGAATCATTGAAAAGAACCGCTAAATCCGACGATGTTCATTTCACCATCCCCTCCAGCACTTTCATATATTCAACTTTTGGAAATGCGTAAAAGAAAAGAAAAATGAACATCCGAAGGTTTACAGATTTTCAAATATTCAAAACAGATTTAAGTTAGATGGAATCCTGTAAATTACGTTCGATTAGGAAGACAAATATAAGGGGAAAAGCGAAGGTTAAATGGTAAGGACAACGTGGAACAACAATCACATGCACTGCCAAGACACTGGAACTTACCTAATTTGACAATGATACATAAAGTCAGGGAGAAGGTGTCCAGAAATATCAAAAATGTTAAAGCATAACTTAAATTCGATGTCCATGTCCTTATTCCCTTAAGATAAATGGATCAATATCCAAAATTTGTTACGACAAATTGATCTATTCGGCCAAAATACCAAACTTACTATTATCACCGGTTTTGAATAGGAAATCTCCTCTTTTTTTAAATCAAAACTTTTTTTGTGGTTTAAAATAAATAAAAATGTACTGAATAGACTAGACATACAATTTTACATAGCATTTAAAATTGTTTTCCTAGCCCATATTGAAACCATTTTGTGGGAGATAACTGTTCGTTTACCAATATCCGACGATGTTCATTTCAATATCACCAATTTGAGGAACTGGAAAAGATATAGGTTTAGTTACTCGATTCAGCTTTCGATAGCTCCTGCATATCTATAGTATGCATTACTCTATAATGCATAACTCAATGCATATCTATAGTACGCAATACTCTATACAGCATAACTCCTGCATATCTATAGTACACATTACTCTATAATGCATAACTCATGCATAACTATAGTACACCTTACTCTATAATGCATAACTCCTGCATATCTATAGTACGCATTACTCTATAATGCATAACTCATGCATATCTATGGTACACCTTACTCTATAATGCATAACTCCTGCATATCTATAGTACACATTACTCTATAATGCATAACTCATGCATATCTATAGTACACATTACTCTATAATGCATAACTCCTGCATATCTATGGTACACCTTACTCTATAATGCATAACTCCTGCATATCTATAGTACACATTACTCTATAATGCATAACTCATGCATATCTATGGTACACTTTACTCTATAATGCATAACTCCTGCATATCTATAGTACACATTACTCTATAATGCATAACTCATGCATATCTATGGTACACAATACTCTATAATGCATAACTCATGCATATCTATAGTACACCTTACTCTATAATGCATAACTCATGCATATCTAAAGTACACATTACTCTATAACGCATAACTCATGCATATCTATGGTACACCTTACTCTATAATGCATAACTCATGCATATCTATGGTACACAATACTCTATAATGCATAACTCATGCATATCTATAGTACACCCTACTCTATAATGCATAACTCATGCATATCTATGGTACACCTTACTCTATAATGCATAACCCATGCATATCTATAGTACACCTTACTCTATAATGCATAACTCATGCATATCTAAAGTACACATTACTCTATAATGCATAACTCATGCATATCTATAGTACACATTACTCTATAATGCATAACTCAGGCATATCTATAGTACACCTTACTCTATAATGCATAACTCATGCATATCTATAGTACACCTTACTCTATAATGCATAACTTGTGCATATCTATAGTACACCTTACTCTATAATGCATAACTCATGCATATCTATAGTACACCTTACTCTATAATGCATAACTCCTGCATATCTATAGTACACATTACTCTATAATGCATAACTCAATGCATATCTATAGTACACATTACTCTATAATGCATAACTCATGCATATCTAAAGTACACATTACTCTATAATGCATAACTCATGCATATCTATAGTACGCATTACTCTATAATGCATAACTCATGCATATCTAAAGTATGCATTACTCTATAATGCATAACTCATGCATATCTATAGTACACATTACTCTATAATGCATAACTCATGCATATCTATAGTACACATTACTCTATAATGCATAACTCATGCATATCTATAGTACGCATTACTCTATGATGCATAGCTCATGCATATCTATAGTACACATTACTCTATAATGCATAACTCATGCATATCTATAGTACACATTACTCTATAATGCATAACTCATGCATAACTATAGTACACCTTACTCTATAATGCATAACTCCTGCATATCTATGGTACACAATACTCTATAATGCATAACTCATGCATATCTATAGTACACCTTACTCTATAATGCATAACTCCTGCATATCTATAGTACACATTACTCTATAATGCATAACTCATGCATATCTATGGTACACTTTACTCTATAATGCATAACTCCTGCATATCTATAGTACACATTACTCTATAATGCATAACTCATGCATATCTATGGTACACAATACTCTATAATGCATAACTCATGCATATCTATGGTACACAATACTCTATAATGCATAACTCATGCATATCTATAGTACACCTTACTCTATAATGCATAACTCATGCATATCTAAAGTACACATTACTCTATAACGCATAACTCATGCATATCTATGGTACACCTTACTCTATAATGCATAACTCATGCATAAATAATGGTACACAATACTCTATAATGCATAACTCATGCATATCTATAGTACACCCTACTCTATAATGCATAACTCATGCATATCTATGGTACACCTTACTCTATAATGCATAACTCATGCATATCTATAGTACACCTTACTCTATAATGCATAACTCATGCATATCTAAAGTACACATTACTCTATAATGCATAACTCATGCATATCTATAGTACACATTACTCTATAATGCATAACTCATGCATATCTATAGTACACCTTACTCTATAATGCATAACTCATGCATATCTATAGTACACCTTACTCTATAATGCATAACTTGTGCATATCTATAGTACACCTTACTCTATAATGCATAACTCATGCATATCTATAGTACACATTACTCTATAATGCATAACTCAATGCATATCTATAGTACACATTACTCTATAATGCATAACTCATGCATATCTAAAGTACACATTACTCTATAATGCATAACTCCTGCATATCTATAGTACGCATTACTCTATAATGCATAACTCATGCATATCTAAAGTATGCATTACTCTATAATGCATAACTCATGCATATCTATAGTACACATTACTCTATAATGCATAACTCATGCATATCTATAGTACACATTACTCTATAATGCATAACTCATGCATATCTATAGTACGCATTACTCTATAATGCATAGCTCATGCATATCTATAGTACACATTACTCTATAATGCATAACTCCTGCATATCTATAGTACACATTACTCTATAATGCATAACTCATGCATATCTATGGTACACAATACTCTATAATGCATAACTCATGCATATCTATAGTACACCTTACTCTATAATGCATAACTCATGCATATCTAAAGTACACATTACTCTATAACGCATAACTCATGCATATCTATGGTACACCTTACTCTATAATGCATAACTCATGCATATCTATGGTACACAATACTCTATAATGCATAACTCATGCATATCTATAGTACACCCTACTCTATAATGCATAACTCATGCATATCTATGGTACACCTTACTCTATAATGCATAACTCATGCATATCTATAGTACACCTTACTCTATAATGCATAACTCATGCATATCTAAAGTACACATTACTCTATAATGCATAACTCATGCATATCTATAGTACACATTACTCTATAATGCATAACTCAGGCATATCTATAGTACACCTTACTCTATAATGCATAACTCATGCATATCTATAGTACACCTTACTCTATAATGCATAACTTGTGCATATCTATAGTACACCTTACTCTATAATGCATAACTCATGCATATCTATAGTACACCTTACTCTATAATGCATAACTCCTGCATATCTATAGTACACATTACTCTATAATGCATAACTCAATGCATATCTATAGTACACATTACTTTATAATGCATAACTCATGCATATCTAAAGTACACATTACTCTATAATGCATAACTCCTGCATATCTATAGTACGCATTACTCTATAATGCATAACTCATGCATATCTAAAGTATGCATTACTCTATAATGCATAACTCATGCATATCTATAGTACACATTACTCTATAATGCATAACTCATGCATATCTATAGTACACATTACTCTATAATGCATAACTCATGCATATCTATAGTACGCATTACTCTATGATGCATAGCTCATGCATATCTATAGTACACATTACTCTATAATGCATAACTCATGCATATCTATAGTACACATTACTCTATAATGCATAACTCATGCATAACTATAGTACACCTTACTCTATAATGCATAACTCCTGCATATCTATAGTACGCATTACTCTATAATGCATAACTCATGCATATCTATGGTACACCTTACTCTATAATGCATAACTCCTGCATATCTATAGTACACATTACTCTATAATGCATAACTCATGCATATCTATAGTACACATTACTCTATAATGCATAACTCCTGCATATCTATGGTACACCTTACTCTATAATGCATAACTCCTGCATATCTATAGTACACATTACTCTATAATGCATAACTCATGCATATCTATGGTACACTTTACTCTATAATGCATAACTCCTGCATATCTATAGTACACATTACTCTATAATGCATAACTCATGCATATCTATGGTACACAATACTCTATAATGCATAACTCATGCATATCTATGGTACACAATACTCTATAATGCATAACTCATGCATATCTATAGTACACCTTACTCTATAATGCATAACTCATGCATATCTAAAGTACACATTACTCTATAACGCATAACTCATGCATATCTATGGTACACCTTACTCTATAATGCATAACTCATGCATATCTATGGTACACAATACTCTATAATGCATAACTCATGCATATCTATAGTACACCCTACTCTATAATGCATAACTCATGCATATCTATGGTACACCTTACTCTATAATGCATAACTCATGCATATCTATAGTACACCTTACTCTATAATGCATAACTCATGCATATCTAAAGTACACATTACTCTATAATGCATAACTCATGCATATCTATAGTACACATTACTCTATAATGCATAACTCATGCATATCTATAGTACACCTTACTCTATAATGCATAACTCATGCATATCTATAGTACACCTTACTCTATAATGCATAACTTGTGCATATCTATAGTACACCTTACTCTATAATGCATAACTCATGCATATCTATAGTACACCTTACTCTATAATGCATAACTCCTGCATATCTATAGTACACATTACTCTATAATGCATAACTCAATGCATATCTATAGTACACATTACTCTATAATGCATAACTCATGCATATCTAAAGTACACATTACTCTATAATGCATAACTCCTGCATATCTATAGTACGCATTACTCTATAATGCATAACTCATGCATATCTAAAGTATGCATTACTCTATAATGCATAACTCATGCATATCTATAGTACACATTACTCTATAATGCATAACTCATGCATATCTATAGTACACATTACTCTATAATGCATAACTCATGCATATCTATAGTACGCATTACTCTATAATGCATAGCTCATGCATATCTATAGTACACATTACTCTATAATGCATAACTCATGCATATCTATAGTACACATTACTCTATAATGCATAACTCATGCATATCTATAGTACGCATTACTCTATAATGCATAGCTCATGCATATCTATAGTACACATTACTCTATAATGCATAACTCATGCATATCTATAGTACGCATTACTCTATAATGCATAGCTCATGCATATATTTAGTATACATTACTCTATAATGCATAACTCGTGCATATCTATAGTATGCATTACTATATAATGCATAACTTGTGCATATCTATCGTATGCATTAATCTATATGCATAATTCGTGCATATCTATAGTACGCATTACTCTATAATGCATAACTCGTAAATATCTATAGTATGCAATACTCTATAATGCATAACTCGTGCATATCTATATTATGTATTACACTATAATGCATAAATCGTACACACCCATAATATGCATTTAATAAGTACTGCATAAATATTTGTTGCGTTTACAATTTCATAATGTGCAATAAAATTACACGTTAAGGTGACTGCACATTGTGCCGACACGATGGCGATGCGACGGCGACACGACACGATTTAGAAACTCGCTCAGATGTGCGGCAGAAACCGACAGCGATGCGACAAGCAAGCGACTGATCGCTTCTGATAGGCGGTCGTCGCTCAATATTGAACATGCTTTCAAATATTTCTGTCGCTTCAAAATCGCCAGTGCACGATGATAGAAATTGACCAATGGCTGGGCGGCTTTTGTCATGGTCTGTTGATATGTGATGTCCGCAAAATAAATTAGTAGTTTGATAAAATTTAATCATTAAAGGTGTAAGAGATGCGTTTGGGAGATTATTATCCGTAGCTGGGAGATTATTATCCGTGGCTGGGAGATTATTATCCGTAGCTGGGAGATTATTATCGGTAGCTGGGAGATTATTATCCGTGGCTGGGAGATTATTATCCGTAGCTGGGAGATTATTATCCGTGGCTGGGAGATTATTATCCGTAGCTGGGAGATTATTATCCGTAGCTGGGAGATTATTATCTGTGGCTGGGAGATTATTATCCGTAGCTGGGAGATTATTATCCGTAGCTGGGAGATTATTATCCGTAGCTGGTAGGCTTTTTCGCGATTAGAATTTAAATATTTCGTAATGAATTCACTTACACCTATCCACATGCTATTACACGTGGGATGGTGTTAAAAATTGAAATATTAGCTTTTAAATCGCTAAGCATTCTCTTCCTGTCGGTTAAGTGTGCGCTTGATAACGACGCGATAGCAACACGATGAGACTGGTAAGCAATACGTAGCGATAGCTGATGCCTGGTCTCGCCATCGCGTCGGCATCGTGTCGGCATAATGTGCGGTCACCTTAAAGTCATAGCGTAAAATCATATATTTTTGCCTCTGTACTATTCGTTCCGTTTTAGTTTAATGCAGATATATTTATTGTGGTAGGATATTGGTTTTCTGGACTTCCCAAATTTCTAAATTCTGATCCGATCCATTATATAAGATATAAATCTTATATCATATATCTGAAAGAAAACACTAAAACTTTAAAACTGTATGCAACATCCATCAGTGTCCATTGAAAGTTACATTCTATGTTAATTCAGACTGGGACTACTTCTTTTTGATTTTACAAAATTTGTGAATTCTGTCGGTTTTTCTGCTATCTCTAATACTAGTTAGGGATGCTATTACTATACTTGTTGACATGTTGAACTAATCTGTAATGATGACTACTCATCCGGCGGCTGTTGGCCTATCCATATGTATTAAGCAGTAGATGCATCTTATCTCTGGACAAGTACTAATACTAACTTTAGCAGCCGAGCGTCAATGGCCCAACAAATGTATTATAAGTTAATATATTATTATGTGGATTATTATGACGCTTCCTAATTCATTTAAAACCAAAATATGGAACCTCATGTTTTAAAGAATCGGGAGGCATGTGGAATTGGCTTGATTCCGCGTTTCATGCCTCGGATTGTTGCTTCCCGCCATTTCTATGGACACCCGGCAGTCGTACCGTGGAACCCGAAACGAGCACATGTGCCGCAGGTTCTGTATATGGTTCAAGACCCCTGTTTGAGAGTACCATAATGTACTAGTAGTATATTACTACATTATATTGCTATTGGCGGACAAACGATGGTAATTAAAGACACACTCACCTTTGATCCCAAAAGTAAGTAAGTCACTCACCTGGGTAAAATAGCATGCTTATAACTATTAACGTCTTTACTTTCCTATTCAACTTGAACGAGGACAAATTTGTCTAATTACCACGTGGTTGATATATAATTATTTAATCGGGCTGCCTTGAGGTGAAAAGTGTCTTTGTTGAACAAATATGTTGCAGAAATATGTTGCTGTTGACTCTACAAATGCCAAAACGTCTTTGGGACACAACAGAGAATGGTCAACCCAAGTTTGAAAAAGACTGCTCAAGTAGAACCAGAGTTCCAGAAATTTTTGTCAAATTCTGAGACCAATGTTGTTGAAAGCTGTTGCTGTTCCGTTTTAGCTTTTGATCCCAAAGCTGGAACAACTCTTCAGGACCTCACGGGTAAACTTCTACCCACGTGTTGATGAGGTATACCCAGAGTAATTTGAAAAAATGCTCAAGTGTTAATTTAGAAAACAATGTTGCTGAACCCGTTGCTGTTGTAGTTTAGTTTTTTACCGAAAATTTGGCATACGTTTTCAGGACCCCAACAACCAAGCTTCTACACAAGTTTGGCGAAGATTATTTTAAAATGTCTGAAGAAGAAGAAGAAGAAGAAGAAGAAGAAGAAGAAGAAGACGAATGCGAATGCGAAGGCGAAGAAGATGAAAGAAGGCGAAAGAAGACAACGATGACAACAAGAAGATAGAAGTAAAAGAAGAAGAAGACGTCGACGAAGAACGAAGATGACGACAACGATACCAACAACAACAACAACAACAACAACAACAACAACAACAACAACAACAGCAACAGCAACATCAACAACAAGATAGAAGAAGAAGAAGATGAAGAAGAAGCAGAAGAAGAAGATGAAGAAGACTTTTCATGGTACTTTATTATCTGATTAAAAAACAACACACATACAATGTTACATCGTGATATCACAGTTGTTAAACTAAAAATAAAAATCCACTGCAAACTTACTTTGCGGCAACTTAAAATAACGTTAAATATTGTATATGACCAATCTCACTCACTCATCAATTAGCTAACTATAGTCATATGTAATAATCAGGAGAAAACAAAACACTCCTTATAAACATCCATTAAATGAAGTTCATTATTTTCCAGACTGCACAAAATATCATTATAGGCCCAACAATTCTGAAATGCTTCCAACAAACCAAATGTACGATGGTAGTTTAATTCAATATAAACGCGCGATCGGATTCTTGAAATGAATACTTTAAGTGGGTTCGTATTCCCCATCCCGTCGATAAGGGCATTGCCACGTTATATAGATAGCCATTTTGAAATTTGACATCGCCCACTTAAAAGGATGATTTCGCGGGACATTGAGGGCATGGAAACCCTTGTATATAGTTTTCAGGCCATACTGCTTCAATTTCAAGTAAGCGCAAAACAGTATGCCTAACGGCTAGTAATAAGGGATGGAGATGTGAAGAAGTTACAAAAATATGTGCCAGGTCTTCTCGCTCAGTACAATAAGGACAATCATCGTTAGGACTCCTTCTTCTTCTTTTCGATCGCTGGTATCACACTTGGAGAGCCGTTCTCAAGATGAAATCTCTGGTTTTCTGCTGTTCTTCCACAGGCCCATACAGCTTTTCAAGAAAAGACGTTGACAAAGGCCAGATCTCTTCTCTCAGCAGCTGATACGTACTGCAACAATGAAGTATGTGCTCTGTGGTCTGTTGTTCTTCTCCACAAGGACAAGCGGGCGATGTCGTAAGGTGGAACCACCTGTACATGTGTTGGTTTAGTCTGTTATGTCAGTTCTGAGACGAAAAATAGTCACTTGCTCTGGCCTCGAGAGATGATGGTAGGCATCTTCTGATTGAGGTGTTCTATAGAGTGACTTGTTGATAGTCTTCATCTCTGTATGGGTAACCAATGTTTTCTGTCTGATTCTCTTCTGCACCCACCTTGCCATCTTGTCTGCTTCCTCATTTCCTTGTACTCCACAGTGTGAGGGGATTTCACTGCAGTGCTATCCGAAAGCATTTGATGGTTTGTAGTGCTTCTTCAAGTTGTGGCAGCTTACCTTTGGTGATAGCTTCAAGGACGGAGCGGACATCAGATAAAAATATAATCTGTGCAATAGGGTCTGCTGTTCTGCTGATGGTATTAGCTGCATGAACCAGTGCTTCGACTTCAGCTCTGTAGTTTGTGCAGTGTTTGCCTGTCGGTATTACAGCTGACTCATGTTGTCCATTTGGATACTGTATGTGCAGTCCGGCACTTCCGCTCCTGATTGCATCTTTGGCTGATCCATCTGTGTAGATCCTTATCCATGTCTCCTGAGGGTACATATCTTCCAGCATGGCCATGGTCAGGGCTTTCTTGCTCACATCTCTATGTTCATCTTTGGTTGTGAGATGAGGTACTGTGGTGCGAATAGATATGCTCTCTAGTTTGTTTCCCCAGGGTGGAGGATCAAGGGTGTGGTGTGGGTCTTCTATTTGTGCTGGCAACATTTCTTGGTGTTTCCTTTGAAGTGCTTTTGTCGCTTTCACAAAACTTGATCTTTTAAGTCTTCCTGATGACAGCTGTGCTTGCCTGATCTTCATCGGGTGGTTGTTGAACGATTTTAACTTTGCATTGCGGCTTGGATCAGTGCTTTGCATTTCCTTCCTTTGCTAAGTGGGGGGTGGGGGGGGGGGGGGGTGGGTGGTGGGGTGGTGGAATGCCTGCGGTCTGCTCCATTGTTTCTATTGGTGTTGATCTCATTGCACCAATGATGATGCGCAGTGCCTGGTTTTGTACTCTGTTGAGGTTTTGTTGATGAGATTTAGCTGCTGTCATCCATGAGCTGATCCATACTCAAGGTGGGGTCGTACGGCACCTAGGTAGATTGTCTTGAGGATCCTTTAATTGGCACCCCACTTTGCTCCTTCCAGCTTCCTCGTGATATTTAGCTTTCTTCTTGCCTTTGCGTCTGCGTTCTGGATGTGCTCCTTCCATGTTAATCTTCTGTCATAGCTGACTCCCAAGTATGTCTGCTGGTACTCGTACTGGAGTGGAGTACCGCCCAGTGTGAGATTGCGAACTTTAGTTTTGCTGGACAGTGAGAATAGCATGGCTGATGATTTTTCTTTGTTGATGGTCATACACCAGCGATTGGCCCAAGCTGTAGTTCTGTCCAAGGCGAGCTGCATTCTGTACGTGACAGTCATTGTGTACTTCTCGGTGCACCAGAGTACGAGGTCATCTGCAGAGGGCTGCTTGGATCCCATTGGGCAGCTCGGCTACAATGCCATTAATGAATAGTATGAACAGAGTTGGTAATAATACTTCGCCTTGTGGCACTCCTTGTCTCAGCAATACATTCTGTCTAGATTGTCCATCCACCAGCACCCTAGCTCTGCGATTGTGTAGGTATGACTTGGTCCATCGGAACATGTTGCCATCTATGCCTGTGCGCCGGAGCTCCCGAGGAGGCCATCCTTCCACACCTTGTCAAATGCCTTCTGCAGATCAATAAAGGCAGCTAGCATCACCTTCTTGGCTTGAAAAGTGTCCTCTATGACCTGTGCAAGATGTGTTGTTTGATCGTCTGTGCTCCTGTGTCTTCTGAAGCCGGCATGCTCTGAAACTATAATGTTCTCCGACTCCAGGTACCACTGCAACCGCTGGTTGACGATGCGCTCCATGGTCTTGCATATGCAGCTTGTAAGACTGATAGGATCGTAGCTCAGCACTTTCGCCTTGTTCTTCCATTTTTTCAGAATAGGAGTCATTCTGGCTTCCTTCCAGCACTGCGGAACCTCTCCATTGGTCCAACTGAGATTAAACATGTCTAGCAACGTGCGGAGAGATGCATTACCAAGATGTTGGATCATTTCATTCGTAATGCCATCTGGCCCGGGAGATTTCTTCTTCTTCAATTGGCGGATAACATTCTTCAGTTCTGCTAAACTCATGCCAACATTCATTGCATCGTGAGTGTTGGTGTCTGTTCTTTCCTTTCGCTCTTTTTTAACCTCTTTTTGACGCATTCGTGGTATAGAAATGTTGATTTATTTTGCATATGCCTTCGCAAAGGCATCTGCAGCCATCTTTCCTGTCAGTGTTTGTCCATCTTCTTCAAGAGTAATCTTCTCTCCCCCGACACCCTCATCATTCCGTGCTTTAGTAAGTCTCCATAGCGTTGTGGTGTCTCTCTCTAAATTAAACCGTGCCATCATTTCCCTCCAGCTTCTTCTTTTGGCCTCCAGCTTGGTCTTTAGATACCTGGCTTTAGTTTGTTGTAGCGTGAAGTGGTTTTCATGACAGGCATTACTCTCTGCATCTTCTCTGGCCTTGTCTAGTTTAGCATGTGCTGCTTGCAGTTCTGTTGTCCAGTAGGGGCGGTAGTTTCTCCTGAACTCTCGAGGAATCGCGTCGTTGGCAGCCTTGAGGATACTTGAGTTAAATTCCTTGACCACATTGTTGATGCTTCTCACTTCAACTGCTATATTTTGGGTAAGCTCATTGGAACGAATGCCGATCAGACTCCAATTTGCCTTTTTGTAGTTCCACCTTGGATGTTGAGGTGAACTTGTCGAAATACTTCCAGAAAGAGAGAGGAGGACTGGGCGGTGGTCGCTTCCTCCTAACTGCGATCCGACCACTCTATTGAGATTTCTGTGAATGTCTTCTGTACAAAACGCCAAGTCCGGTGTTGTTGTCGAGTGCCACCAGCGCGAGTAGAAGGTAGGCTGATCTGTGGAATCGTTGACAAGTAAAAGGTACTTTTCATCTTGCCACGCTTCAATGTCTTCTCCTCGTTTGTCAAGTGCGCCGTATCCCCAGCTCTGGGACTGGCTATTAAAGTCTCCCACAATGAGGAAGTGGCAGTCCGGGACCTGGATTGTGTCAAGTGAGAGATGCTGGCCACTAGGGCAGTAATAATTGACAATGTCAATCACAGAGTTGCTTGTTGTTACCTTGATCTTGATATATTCTGCCTCTTCCATAAAGGTTTTGATCTGGCTGGCGGTCACGCTGTTTCGGACCAAGGTGATCACCCCGCCCTTCTTTCTTCCTCTTCGATCAAACCAGAAATCTGGTAACCTCTTATCTTAAATGGTTTTCCTTCTTGCAGGGGTGTCTCTTGAATGCAGCAGATATCAATGTTGTTTTCGTACAGGAACTGTTCGAGCTCTGATTTCTTGTTGGTAACCCCTTCTTCGTTCCAGTGCATGATGTTGATATTGGGGCTCTCTTTGGGTTTGGTCTTGTCTTTCGGTTGGCCAGTAGCTCTCCATCCTCGTCCCCTGGCTCCACAAGACGAGTTTATGGGACATCCAGTAGCTGAGGGTGGGATCCTTCGAGGTGTGGAGCCCGGCGCTGCACCTGCCTGGCGGATCCTCACAGGACGATAATCAGCACGAAACAGAAACACCTCTGTGTTCAATGTATCGTGCAGAATCTTCCAAGACAAATCGCCTTCGAAATTGGTGCACGGGTAGAAGAAGAAGAAGAAGAAGAAGAAGAAGAAGAAAAAGAAAAAGAACAACAACAACAACAACAAGAAGAAGCAGCACAAGAAGAAGAATCAGGAGATGATGCACACCATGCTCACAATAACCATTGCATCTAGCGGCACGGGTAGGAAGATATCAACAAGCGCACACGGTGATATAATATTTAAAAGATATTTATTTGGTATGATTACATATGACAAACTGTATTTTGTCTTAGACAAGTATATTTGTAAGCTCATAAGGCCATGACAATAGGAGAGATACCCTTTGAATACAGGACAATAGAGGGTCCATTTCTCGCCACGCTCTGCACACATCCCCACCTTGTACGGGATTTGAATCAATTATGAATAAATTCCCAGAATTTCAATTTGAAGGTAAACTATACGGGCAATCTGTTGAACATTTTGGAAACCATATATGGCAGTAGCAGCTTCCTGTCAAATTCGGTTCATTGTTGTAAATTCATTACGGACATACAGTTCGGACGACTATTGTCAGATCTTTGCCACTACGTCAGCTAATAAGTGACATATTATTTATGACGACATCAGATTATTGAGTGACAGTTTGGATATCTCCATAGGCCATACACATTGAATCGGTAACAATTTAATGGCTAAATATGGTCAAGAATATCAAAATATTTCCTTTTTGAACGCTTATTTGCGGGCAAAGAGAAGACATTTTTTGAAAATTTACCACTGGAATGACTGGCTATCGAGCCAGTCGTTCTAGTTGTAAATTTTCAAAAAATGCTTTCCCTGCAAATGGACACTCCTCAAGACCACTACAGAGGCCAGTTTTTGCCGGCTTCGGAATGAAAGGGTAAAGGAGCTGGAGATGGCGGTTCCTTCAGGCGTGCAGTCAGCCGATGAGGCTTATATTTGTCCCAAACAGTAGGCCTAAATATTACTTTGTGCCTGTTTGACCAAAACAATATATCACACAATACGTATATTATACAGTTATTATTATTATTATTATTATTAGTATTAGTATTAGTATTATTATTATTATTATTATTATTAGTATAATTAATAATAATAATAATAATAATAATAATAATAATAATAATAATTATTATTATTATTATTATTATTATTATTATTATTCCAAATTTCATAAGTAAATATTGTGACTACACATCGCATGTACATCGTGATATTTCTTCATGTATCAATCCAATATATGGTACACAATTCTGCATATGATACAGGCCACCAAGCAGACCATATAGAACTGGACTTTTTAAACAGTTGGCTCTTCTATATATACAGGCAAATGAATTACTCCATAAGCTTTGTTATTCTCTACAGTTGTCATTATTTAAACGTGCCTTATATATACATAAGTGGTCTTTGACCTAGGCTAAATCGTGTTTGATCTGGTTAAATTATTGTCAACATCATAACGCTCCCAACAAGGTTTTGACCAGCGCATTCGTGTTTGTATTAACACCGAGATCTCCAAATTATGTGCATTGACAGCTATGTAATAATATACTTGCTCACGCACACATATACACGTACCAACCAGCACACACGCGTACTCCACAAACATGCACTCGTGTACACATATACACGTGCACGCACATAATCAGTCAAGCACGCGCACGCACGCACGCACGCACGCACGCACGCACGCACGCACGCACGCACGCACGCACGCACGCACGCACGCACTTGTGATTGAATGACACCAGAGCTATGCTAACTTAACTAGAGATGGGGGGGGGGTGTTGGCGGGGGATGGGGGGGGGGGGTTGGGGGGGGGGTACATAGCTAAAACTGGAAAGGTCAATTGACGTCAATATATTTTGGGGCAACAATCCGAGACGTGATATCTAAATAAAGATCCTAACATTAATGGCGGTTGTGGGTTCGATTCTCTGTCAATAACATCAGGCCACGAACATTACACGCTCGTGCGGTCTGGAGCACCAACATTTTACAGTTGGGCAACCAAATTTTAACACATTGGTTGCCCTGCGGGACAACCTAGATAATTTTGTTATTTTCAGGGCCGGTATCTGTACTCATGGTGAGTATTTATTTTATTTAGTCTTACCTCATTCACACTCCAGTTTGTTCAAGAAAATCTCAATTTTCTCATAGAAAGTGATCATTTGCAGACCAAGAGAAGACTGTTTTTGAAAATTTACCACTGGAATGACTGGCTCGATAACCGAGCCAGTCATTCCAGTGATAAATTTCCAAAAAACAGTCTTCTCTTGTTGGTCTGCAAATGGATTTTTCATAAGACCACTACAGAAGCCGTTTTTGGCTGATATGAGGGGTAAAGGGTTACTATAAAGCTTGAGTTGGCATTTACAAGGATTCTGTACTCTGTATAGCTTACAACAATACATATTTTCAAAAGAATTTACAAAAATGGGGCAACCTGGAAGTACAGTCGGGAAACCTTATTTAAATGGTATACACAAAATACTTTTCTAATTTTCGAGCCCTGGACATCAATAGGACATTTCATTAGGCCCCTATGATTGTATTATGCTTGTATACTCTCTATGTTAATATTAATACATTTCATTGATATACACCAAACACGATGTAATGCATCTAATGAAAAGTTATCACATCGTGTTTGTAATATCTTCAGAAATACTTGCAGAGACGATGAGTTACCCAACAAGAGTCAGGCCTGTTTTATTAGTCGAACTTTGCGTCACGCCGCGCTAATGACAACTGGTTGATTTATATAGTGGATTTAGCTGGCACGGCACAAGAGAAGTTCGACTTATAAATCGGGCCTCAGTGTCCGAGTGTTGGATATATCGACGAATGCAAATTTTACTAAAGTAATGGATTTAAGAACTCGGATTATACATGTATTCACGTATAAACAGAAGATGCAATATGTAAAATACTATCTATATATAATAATTATTCATGCAATTTACAATTTATTGAATATTCTGTTGAATATTTTGAAACTAAATTGACAGGGTGCTCCCAGTCAAATTAGTTTCAAAATATTAAACAACCTACCTTGTATATCATGAAATTGAGATTTTAGCAACTCAGAGTTTGTGGTACTAAAATCGGTTCCAACACGGATACACGATGGGCGGAGTTTAGCAGCTAGAAATGGGTGGAGCATAGCTAAATTTGATCGCTCTGTTAGATCCAATAGATATATACATGCGTGGCATTGATTGCAGCTATTATGTCTTGCTTATAGTGGCAGAAGCAGTACATCACGAAGTGTTTATCAACCTTAGTTTCACACTGTAGAGACTCTGTCTTAGGGTTAGTATGTCTGCTCAAATCAATTTGAGTGTAAGTGCATTTTGTTATATTGTGTGGTTATCCCAACATGTCTCAATTAGTCACGCAACACCCAATGCCGCCAAAAGTGGTTTCTGAAGTGCGAATCCCTAATTTGCAGAACAAGCAATCACTGTTTTTGAAAATGTATCGCTGGAATGATTGTCTAGGTTACTGAGCCAGTTATTACATTGTTAAATTTTAGAAAAATAGCCCTATTGTTGTCTGCAAATGAACATTTTTGAAGACCACTGGTGAAGTCGTTGCTAGCCGGCTTGGGTGTTAATGACTTAATAGGTGAAAATGTGTTGTGTTCAGTTGGGTATAAATGTCTCACTCGCATTGAAATTCCCAGAACCACTATTTCCTGAGCGACCACGCATGTATGTTGTTGAGTATTTTGAAACTAATTTGACAAGAACCTGTGGATACTATAGGCAACAACAACTTCAAGTTAAAATAGTTTCAAAATGCCCAAAAGAATAATTGCTAAATTGTACAGGATTTTGATGTTTTGGCCTTTTTGGGTAGAACGGGTTAACAAAAATTGACTACAAATATTTGTTCATTGTTAACCATTTTTCCCTCATATCAGCCAAAAAACGGCTTCTACAATGGTCTTGAGAAATAACAATTTGAGAGAACAAGACAAGACTATTTTTGAAAATTTACCAGTTGAATGACTGGCTCAATAACCGAGCCAGTCATTCCAGTGCGAAACGTTAAAAAATAGTCTTCTCTTCTTCCACCAATTTACATTTTCGTTGAAAAAAATTAAAATTTTCTTAAACAAATTCAAGAATTAAAGGGTTAATAATGCGCTGCGTTCTGCAGCTGCGGTAGTCTGAACACATCCTGCAGCTACAATCAGTTCTGCATCTTATCGTCAGCCATAGTACTTAGCTCCTACAGATATATCGTGCAGCTGCGATCAGTCCTGCTGCTTATCCTCAGCCATAGTACTTAGTTCCTGCAGATACATCCTGCAGCTACAATCAGTCCTACTTCTTATCCTCAACAATAGTACTTAGTTCATGCAGATACATCCTGCAGCTGCAATCAGTCTTGTTGCTTATCCTCAGCCATAGTACTTAGCTCCTGCCGATACATCCTGCAGCTGCAATCAGTCCTGCTGCTTATCCTCAACAATAGTACTTAGCTCCTGCAGATACATCCCGCAGCTGCAATCAGGCCTGCTGCTTATCCTCAGCCATAGTAATTAGCTCCTGCAGATTCGGTCCTCTTGGCACGCAGTGTACCCAGTCCTCTTTTATTTAGATCAGTACGTAACACGTTTGTGCAGTGGCGTCCTCTACAATATGTCTAGGCATTTACTCGCCTCTTACTAAATGTTTATTACAGACATCTATCATTCGGTGGTCTCATATTTATCACTCATATGCACTCAGCGTCAGGCAGGTGAGGCACGTTTTATAAGTCGAACTTTCTGTCGCGCCGCGCCAATGACGATTGGGTGATTTATATAGTGGACTCATTTTCAGTCAGATTTAGCTGGCACGGCACATGAGAAGTTCGACTTATAAATCGGGCCTAAGCTGTTGAGTATTTCGGTCGAATCAAATTTGTAAGTTTTAAGCAGCAACAGCTTCCCGTACAATTAGTGGAACAGTATTCAACAGTATGTTTCATTTCACCGGATTATTAAAATCTGTGTGTTTATGTGTTTGAAAGGGTGAAGTATTTTGATATTTACATAATTACATCACAACCTGGTTAACTGTCTGATTGCTTCAAGCCAACAGACAATAATTCCAATGGCCAATAACTCTGGACCTGCTGATTATTTTAAAAACTATTTCGCTGAATGTTGTTGGCGGCTAAAACTTTCAGTCAAATTGCGAATATTTGAAACTATTTGACTGAATTTTGTCGGTGGCTTAGCCACCAACAACTTTCAGTCAAATTGTTTCCAAAATATTCAACATATCCCGAGTTAACCCCTGTTGAAAATGTCGTCTGCAGAAATCCAAGAGACAGCAGTTAATGACACTGTTCACGTTTCTAACTACAATTGGGAGGACGCATACTTGATATCTTCATATTGAACTTTCTCATCTTCATATGAAAGATTTTCCTCTTCATATCCGACATTTTCACTTTCCTCTTCATCCTCATTTTTGTTCGCATCTTTCCCTCCTAAAAGTGCTTTCTCTAGCTGCTTGACTGGCGCTTCTACTCCAACTCTAATAAGGAATGCTGCAGCGAATGAAAGGCAGAGGTGGCCTAGGAACAGGTAAACCTATAACAATACAAAACAATAATAAGTATCTGACACTCCCGACGTCCACATTAACGTCAGAATATCGTTGTGGGCCTTTGTGTTTGTAAGCTTGCCAGTGGTTACAACCGTATGGAGGAATCCGTATTAGCCATGCTACACCCATATCTAGCTAAGTTTCGCCTACTTTTTCCGCCTGTTGGAATCAATTTATATACTTTGAATCCTGAATTCCCAAAATCCCAATTTCGAGGTAATTTTACAGGTAATCTGTTGAATATTTAAAAAAATTGTTTTGGGGGACGATGCTGCCTATGACAGCAACAATTCCCAGATAAATTAATTTCAATATATTCAACATAATGTTCATTAAAGCATAAATTCATCAAAGATATACAAGTTGGAGACTTATTGACATACTTTCCAATTTTCAGAATGGAGTTAAATACTTTATAATGATTGTGACGTCGGCCTACATATGATGTAATTGATTATTACGCCATATACTTGAGTCACACATTATTCTATTACCATTCCGAGGTAAACTCACATGGTCATCATCTTTGTATGACAGCACTGTCATAGTCAATTGCTTCCCCTAACCTATTGATATTTTGTAGTCCCATTAGCACACTCTGCCATACATGGCACCCGGTGGTGTCAGCGGCAACGTCTCCAGCGGATATGCCGCAGCTAAGATGCTGTGAATGTGTGACAGGTACCTATTGGAACTGCGCCAAGAGAAACTACGTCAGATATTGACAAGTTTGTTGGTGCTAGCAATAACATCTTATGACATGAACCAAAATGGCAGTTGCCTGGCTAAGTGTTACTGAATTATCAGACCGTTGAGATGTATACCACCATAGGCTGCCGGAATGAAGTAGCTTATTCATGACGAGTTTGCAAATATTAATTTTAGAAGTATAAATGAATGCACAAACCCTTAGTATTCCTACCAGAGGAGACCTAATCTAGTTAGTTATTTGTAATATCTGTCCTGAGACCAACCACTAACCAGAACCCTGTAGGAGTTCACTTCTTTTTATCGAGATATAAACTTAAATACGTTTGCTATGCCATAGTTTGTACGCTTTTATTGTTTTTTTCTTATCTTTGCTGGTCACCCGTTATACCCCGGTCTTGTCATCCGATCCATCAATTCCCTCATGGAAGACCCTGACTTGACCATTTCATTCTACCACTGAACCGTGGTGATGTCTCAGAAACATGATTATTGAAGATAAATGGATTATTGGACTGCAGTTACTGTACAATCAATTAATTCACCTTTCCAGAGCACCCATCTATCAGCTGGCGTCATGTGACGTCATAATCAGCTAAGTGGTGTGTAGGATGACATCATAATCATTACGTTATAAATGATTCTATTTGGCCAGTCTTTAACTCTTAATAGTTCGACACGTTATACGAATTGTATGTCTCTATTATTTAATAACTGTGCTGTTGAATATTGTGAAACTAATTTGACTGGACGCTGTTGCTGCACACCGACCAGTGAAATCAGTTCCAAAATATTCAATAGCTTACCTGTATAGTTGTCTGAGATCGATTGATCCCAACACGAGCGAGGTGTGGGTGGAGCTTAGCTAGAGATGGACGGGGCAGAGCTAAAAATGGAAAGGATCATTTGGCGATTCAGTTGGACAGTCAAAGGAAAACGGAAATATGGTGCATTTGTTCGCGATCTTGTGCACTTCTCTTGTTGTGATGAATCACATTCACCCATACACATATTTAAACAATATTTTAAATATTGACCCCACTTCTACTGTGCATGCACGAACCCCATTATTACACCTATCAAAGAGCGGAACTAATTTGTGAATTTGGTTAATTTTCAAATCGAGGCCCAACCGTTTGTGACCAAAGATAGGACATTGTATCAACCAATCATTTCTAGCTAAGCTCCACATTTCTATCTATGCCCACCAATTTCTAGCTAAGCTCCCCATTTCTATCTATGCCCACCCATTTATAGCTAAACTGTCCATTTCTATCTATGCCCACCCATGTCTAGCTAAGCTCCCCATTTCTATCTATGCCCACCCATTTCTAACTAGGCTCCCAATCTATCTATGCCCACCCATTTCTAGCTACCCTCCCCATTTCTATCTATGCCCACCCATTTCTAGCTAAACTCTCCATTTCTAGCTATTCCCCGCCCATTTCTATCTAAGCTCCCCATTTCTAGCTATTCCCCGCCAATTTCAAGCTAAGCTCCTTATTTCTAGCTATTCCCCGCCCATTTCTAGCTAAGCTCCTCATTTCTAGCTATTCCCCGCCCGTTTCTAGCTAAGCTCCACCCATGATTCGCCCATGATACCATCGATTGAACCCTAAATTGCCAAAATCCCAATATCAAAGTAAGCTGTTTAATATTTTGAAAGTAAGTTGACATGGCACAGTCAAATTTCTTTCAAGATATTCAACAGAATGTTTATTAAATGGTAAAGACATAAATTCGTACATTTGACGGATAATGACGCATCCACGGTGGACCTAGATACATCAGTCATTGCGTATTTTGATTACGACATCATCATACATCACATGCTTTTCCAGGCTCAAAGAGTAACTGGACACCAAAACTTACCATTGTATAATGAGTGACGTAGACGACCTCCCCTCGCGTGTACAGGTAGAGACTCATCAGGACGGGATGCACTAAGAACACACCATATACCAACCGCGACAGAGGCACGAACGCTGCCCATGCTAATATGCTCTGTACATAACCTGTGGTAAAACCATTAAGTTAGCTATGCTATATAATACCTCCACGGCGAAAACAAATTTCAATAGGGAGATCCATTAGTAGTCATGCCCCGCTCATTGCTATCTAGGTATCGCCCACATTTTAATCGTGTTAGAATGGATTTGAAAAGTTTGAAACCTAAATTCTCAGAATGTAAATTTCGACGTAACTATAGAGGCAAGCTGTTGGATATTTTAGAACAAATTTGACCGGGTGCTGTTGCTATAGTTACCTTTCAGAATAGTTTCAAAATATTCAACATAAAGTTTATTAAATTGTAAATTCACCAAAGACATACAATTCATAGACTTTCGTGACAGAAATTCGATTTTTGTGATAGGGCAACATCACTTTGATTGTGACGTCAGCTAACAAGTGCCGTATTTGATTATGACGTCAGATACTTGAGTAACAGTTCAGCCCTTTCTCTTGTCATGTAGTCTATCACAGTTACTTACCGTAGCTCATAACAAAAAATAAAACACGCAATAGCTGCAATGTAGTCTGCTTTCTAAGAAAGGCCAACAACTTAAATGAAACCCCAATTATTACAAGAATGGTCCTATATTATTCGCGATATAAACCACAATGATATCTATTGATAACTAGGTTAAGCGTGGTAGATGTATATAAGATACTACCTTGGAATCGTTTAGCTACAAGAAGATAATTTTACATTTTCGCTGTGACTTGTATATTAAAAGCGCAACTTCAGCTTTAATTTATGCTTGGCGGAAGAGTTGTTTCAGTCGGGGACGTGTCCGCCCAAATAATGCAGTGAGGCCCACCAGATGGGATAAAGTGAAATTATTTCGAAATCTATATAAATCCTGATTCTGCAATAAAAAATTACTAATCGACCGGTAAAATAATATTGTTGAAGCTGCCAGAAATTTTGCCTCTTAGCAAGATTAGATGTCGGAATTATCTTTGAGAACGACCATCGTCAATTAGAAGAAAAGACTAGCTTTCAGACCCACCCTACCGTGTCCCTGCCACATTGAAATTGTTGCGCAGCGATCACGTTAATGGACCTTTCAGCTTATCCATCTATCATATGCCGTCATAATCAACTACGTGACATGTAGGATGGCGGTATAAACAATGACGTAGATCAATACGTCACGAACGCATAAGAGAAGACAGACTAAGGCATATTTTATAAATCGAACTTTCTGTCGCGCCGCGATAATGACGACTGGTTGATTTATATAGTGGATTCTGTCATTTTCAGGCAGATTGAACTGGCACGGCATAAGAGAAGTTATACTTATAAATCGGGCCTAAGCGTTGTTGGACGATGTCTGTACTATTTAATAAACATTCTGTTGAATATTATGAAACTAATTTGACTGGGCGCTGTTGCTGCCATAGGCAGCAACAGCGCCCAGTCAAATTGGTTTCAAAATATTCAAAGGTTACCTGTGTAGTCTTCTGGAAATTGATAGCAACTGCGTTTGGGGATCAATCGATTCCAACACGGTCGAAGCGTGGGTGGAGCTTAACTAGTGATGGACGGGGCATAGCTAAAACAGGAAAGGTTTAAACGAGACTCAAAGTTCGTTAAAAATGTTGTATTTTCCTTATCACCTTTACTTCAGATGCGCTCCTTAATGTATGTTATATTAGGCATTACATTAATGTTGGTTTGTGGAAGACTCCAATTTGACCACTTAAGAATCAACCTGTGGTGTCATGTCGGCCCAGATACTCAAATTTAGCTATGACCTGATAACTATTTTCTGGAACATGTTGAAACTAGTTTGGAACGAGACGGCTGTTGCAAACTGCAAAAAACCAGATGCGAGTTAAATTTGTTTCAAATTATCCAACAGTTTGCTTTTCTCTTTGTTGTGCATAGAACACCAAATTAGATGACATCATGCCAGTTTTTAAAGTACGGAGAAGTGCATCGACATTTAGCAAATAGAATCAAATATCTTTCTTTCATGACATTATTACTCATTGCCCGTCACGTCAACACATGTATCGGGATCACACACACACCCCCCC
Source organism: Chaetoderma sp. LZ-2023a (assembly GCA_034401795.1). Lineage (NCBI taxonomy): Eukaryota > Metazoa > Mollusca > Caudofoveata > Chaetodermatida > Chaetodermatidae > Chaetoderma > Chaetoderma sp. LZ-2023a. The sequence goes on along the minus strand of CM067359.1, from coordinate 138,310,287 downwards.
CCCCCCCCCGTCACCCCACCCCCACACACCCGCCCCACACCCCGCTCCACCCCCTATACCCCACCAGCCCTAGCCCATTCACATATCACCACCACCAACACGACCGCCACCCGTCGTCGTCGTCGTAGTCGTCGTCGTCGTGGTCAGGCCTACCTCCTGCGCCATAGTGGCACGCAAATATCACCCAGGCAACGCCTAGTGACCAGAGTACACGTGTTCCTCCTTCATATGCTGCTCGAAGGCCATCACCCCATCTCACCGCACCCTCCCTCGTTTCCGTGTAGCTCACATACACTACGAACACTAGTATTGCGCACGCGATTGGCCAGCAAAATGCCGAGACGCACTAAGGTGAGTGGGTGGGTGGGAGTTAGAAGAACGAATATAATTGTTAATAGTGAGAATAAATTCAAGTTTAGAAGACACTAATAGTAGATAAGTGATTGTAGAGTCGTTTTACGTGCATACGCCTCAAGAAATGGTTAACAAATAGTCCATTGTACAGCAGCTGTGCTTGTTAATTCCCAGTCCAGGAGAAGGTATGTGTTTGGTTGCCCTATATCGATTCCGATGCAATTATATTTAAAGGTTGGGTGAGCGGGAAGGCCATCAATCGCACAGACAACGATTACAATCACAATGGAGGGATCCAATCTGTCAATCAGGTATCTGTCGTTAAAATTAAAATTTGTTAGCTGACATCACAATCAAATGACGTAAGCAAAGTAACAAACGTCCGACAGTACGCGTTTGCCTTGTAAGCTCTATGCATTTTGTGAATTTCGAATTAAATAAACAGCAACAGCTCCAAATCATGTTAGATTTAAAATATTTAACATCTTACCTGGGCAGTTGCCTTGAAATTGTTATTCAGGGTTCAAAGTGTTAAATCGACACAAACATATGTACAAAGTTGGCAGAGCCTAGCTAGAAATTCGGATGGCATCGCTATATGCGGGTAACTCCAGAGAAAGCGTTATCGTGTGGCTTATCCAAGAGAAAAACTTGTTTGCTACAACAATTCGATAAATGTAATCTACAATCATGAAATTATTTATGTCACATTCTATAATGTGAAATGAAATGATTTATTTACACCCCAAACCACGTTCCATGGTATATGGGGGATATATACGTAGTGGTTACATGGTGTTACATGGAAGAATAGCTAGTATACATTATATCCACAATTTTTTTTGTCGAATACAAGATACACATATATATGTTTCGATAATGCTGTTGTTGTTGTTGTTGTTGTTGTTGTTGTTGTTGTTGTTATTGTTGTCGTCGTTGTCGTCGTCGTTGTTGTTGTTGTTGTTGTTGTTGCTGTTGTTAGTGTTGTTGTTGTTGTTGTTGTTGTTGTTGTTGTTGTTGTTGTTGTTGCCGTTGCCGCCGCCGCCGTCGTTGTCGTCGTCGTTGTTGTTGTTGTTGTTGTTGTTGTTGTTGTTGTTGTTGTTGTTGCTGTTTGTCGTTGTCGTCATCGTTGCTGCTGCCGTTGTTTTTGTTGGAGTTGTTGTTATTGCAGTAGTAGTAGTTGTTGTTTTTGTTGTTGTTGTTGTTGTTATGGTTGACCTTGTTCGTGTTGTTGATGTTCTTGTTGGTGGTGTTCTTGTTGGTGCTGCTCATGTTGTTGGTATTCATTTCGTAGTCGTCGTGTTCAATGTTTTTTATCGTTGGTGTTGTCATTGTTGGTGTTGTTACTATCATCGCCGTCTTCGCCATCCTCGTCGTCGTCGTCATCGTTATTGTCGCTTACTATCATTGCTGTTCCTAGTCTAACAACTGTTTTCATTCTCTTTGTCATCGTAATCGCTAACATTTAGCTTTGGTGTTGTGGTCTGTCATCGTCGCCATTGTACACTTTAATTCGTTGGCTTCCTACGAGCAGGGAATTGATGTGCAATCACCTTGATAAATCTAGATAGTTTTACTAGCAATTTTATGTCCTGCTTAGAGAATAGCATATGGAACTTATAGTAGTTTGGATGTGTGTAGCTTGATTTAGGCAATTTGTCTGCTCTTTCTTTTTTTAAATAATCACAGGTGAATAAGTAATGGTATTCATCTCCGATTTCATTCTGTTGGCATACTTCACAGATTCTTTGTTCTCTTGTTATCCTGTACCAACGGCCTGTTTCGATAGGTAAGTGATGGTTTGTAATTCGGAAATTGGTAAGCGTAATTCTCTGGTAATCGGTTAGATGGAGTAGATAATACTTGTGTCCGATCTATGTTTGAATGCGTGATATGTTTTCCCTTTCCACGAGGTTAACATTTGTCCTTCCCATCCTTGGATATATTTGTCCTTGAGAACTTGTTTGATGTTTTTTGTCGCCATGTTTATATTTTGTGCAGTTTGATGTGTCCAGAGATAGCTATACCCAGTGTTGTCTAAAATATGTTTGACTTTAATTAACCTCTTATATTGAGTTCCATTGTGTGAGTAATCTGCGAACATATATCTATAAAGTGTTGTTGACAGCTTTGTATCTTTTCCGCTCAGAAGTTTTTACCAAAATGTTATTATACGATGTTTAACCTGTATAGATATTGGTAGCTCACCCATTTCACCTAGCAACATATACTTTGGTGTACTACGCCTAACTTTTAAAATATGTCTACCAAAATCAGTTTTACCCGGTCCAGTTGATCGCAGCATTCAATTCCAACTACCTCAGAGCCATATAGTAGGATTTGGTCTACTAATTGGTGAAACAATTTAGTTGGCAGTCAATGGGTAAATCTAATCTGCTAGCAATTTTGAGTAGGTAATATACTGCTTTGCGTGATTGTTCACATATATGCTTGCTTGCTTTTGTAAACTTACCGTTGATAGACATAATACTTCCAAGGTACTTATATTCAGGCATATGTCTATTTCATTTCCATTAATATAAACATTTAATCTTTCATAGTAACGTTTAGTACTGCCAAAAGAAATTATTTTAGTTTTATCAAAATTTACTTTAAGTTTCCATTTATCAGCATACATTCCAAAGGCATATAGTATTTTTCGAAATTCAGTTTGGTTATCGCTCATACAGATTGTGTCATCAGCAAACAGGCGTAACACAATTTTGAACAATACGTCTAGATCATTTTGTGCACAGTTGAGTATGATTGGGTTCACGGCTTTACTCTCGAGATAGCTCTCCAGATCATTTAGATAGATAGAGAATAAAATTGGTGGTCCCTTTTCACCCTGCCTGACGCCGCAATTGCATATACATGTTTCCGATAGTTCGCTGTTTACTTTAACCATGGACTTGATGGTCATATACATGTTGCGTATAAACCGAAACACCTTCCCTTCTATATAAAATGTTATTAATTTTTTCCATAGCCCTTTTCGTCAAACCTTGTCGAAAGCCTTTTCGAAATCAATAAAAGCGCAGTATAATCTATTCTTTCTCTTTTTTTAATATTTCTGTTAGTGAGGATAAAGTAAAGATACGATCGATTGTAGAGTAATCGTGTCGGAAACCTGCCTGATTTTCAGACAGACTTTGGTTTACCTCCAGAAATTTAGCAATTCGGTTTGATATGATTGAGGTAAAGAGCTTCCCCTGACAGATTAGTAATGTGCTAGGCATGTAGGTTTTGGTTCGTTGATGTCACCCTCTTCTTATGTATTGGCACTATTATTCCTTGTGACCAGGTATCTGGTATTTCACCACTGTTCAAGACCTTATTGAAGACGTGAATATAGATACTGATCATTATAGTTTTTGTCGCCTATATATATTCGGTTGCAATACCATCTATACCGGCTGCTTTACTGGTTTCAGGTTTTTAATGGAGTTATAGATCTCGGTTTCGTTGATTGTGATATCCCGATCTGGGATTTCACCACTTGTTGTTGGAGGTTCAACTATATTCTCGTCGGCATTATCATCTTCATTTCTATCTACATCTTCAAAATATTCATACATATGTATATATGGACATATATTGTTACTTTTCTGGTTAATTAAGTTCCAATATGCCTTTGGGTTCTTGCTACTCATTTCTCTAATTTTGATCCTAGTATTCTGTTTATACTGGTTGTTTACCTTTATTATTGTTCGTTTATACGCTTTGCTCGCATCAATCATGGTGTGTCTGTTCGCATCAGGTCTATTAAGTGTGTAATCTTTCCTGACTTTAGTATAGTGGTTCCTAGCCTGTTGACATTCCAAATTGAACCATGGCTTATTATCTTTATTAGGGTGTTTTTTTTACCGATATTGGGTGGCCGCCCCAAATGATGTCTGTGCTGAATGCTCGAAGATGTTCGAAATGTTGTGTATGATTTCATTCAAAGGCACATTATATAAGCTCCCATCAGCGATTTGCACATTTATTTAAGCTAATTTAGGGTGCTGTTGTATTGTTCTAATCTCGTTTGCCATTTTCCACTTAACACGGGGATTTTCATTCTTATTTTGCTTTTCATGAATAACACTTTCTTGTACCAATATATGTTGGTGACAGTTAAGGGTAACAGTAAGCCGGCAGTGCTTATCAGATAATATGGGGCAGAATTTAAGTCTGATATATATTTGTAGAATGGACGCGTCGATATTGCATAGTCAACAACGGAAATATTTTGGAATGCTAATTTTCCGACATTTGCATCAGTGTCCTTTCTTCCATTAACTATGCACAAGTTGTTATGTTTACATATATCTAGTAACTTAAGCCCATATTTATTTGGTTGGTCCTTATCCTCTGAGACTCTCTTGGTAATGTTTGGCCGATCAACTAAATCAACTTCTCGCATATCGCTCCTGCAAAGTGTAAGAATTCTGTGTCTTCAACTATGAGATCATTTCTCTTGGCTGTTTTGCTATTGTAATCTCCTCCTAATAAAATGTAGTCGGATTTGCCTATCATTTCTATAATAGACCTGATCTAAGCAATTGATTTTAACCGCTCTTGTGTTAACTTAACTGGGCAATGGTCAAGACCGCCAAAAATGGACTATGTAGCGGTCTTGAGGAATGTCCATTTTTTCCATCCAAGAGAATACGATTTGTGAAAATTTATCACTGGTGTGACTGGCTCGGTTACGCCAGTGATACATTAAAAAAAATAGTCCTCTCTCAGCCGTTAAATAGACACGAGCTAAGAAAAAAACCAGGATTTTCTTGACCATTTCCATGGTCAAGCTAAGAAACAGCACGTGTAGTGGTCTTGAGTAATGTTTATTTGCACGACAATACAAAGTTATTTGTGTGAAATTTGATTGTAAACAATATTATTTTCTTAAAAAATCTTAACCATTAAAGAATTAATTGCTATAAGTAGAATTTTGAGAGCTTTGAGGCGCTGTTGACACACGAGAAGGTAAACACAGACTGCGCCAACGCCGCTACCCACACACGTATATACACACCTTAGGAATTCTAAGTTTCTTTGCTCGGTAAAGGAGGAAACCGAGCATAATTCCTACAGCGTAAGGAGTAATCCTGCACCACGGTTTGATGTAGATATCATTCATGTAATCAATCTCTGGATCTTTACTCGGACTGGGAATGTAAACAAATAAAGGTATGAACAAATAATGCGTGACTACATACTTTATCTTATCCCCATCGGCCTCTCTATTTCCCCACTCTCGTCTCATTGTTCCCCCTATTTCTCTTCCTCTCGCTCTTCCCATCCTTCCCTGTATCTCTGCCCTCCTACTCTCTTCAAAAGCATTCTCTCTATCGCCATGTCCCTTTTTCTCCCCTATCATTATCTCTATCTTTTCTCCACCCCACTCCCATCATTCTCTCTATCTGGCGCCTTCTCTTCTCTCACCTGTTCCTTCTATCTCTCTCATTCTTCCTTCCCTACCATTCCCTCTATCTCTCTCCCTCCGCCCATCATTCTCTCACCATCTGTCCTTTCACCCTCTCTTTCTATCTCTATTTCACAATCCTCTTACCTATCCCTCACTCTCCTTACCCTCCTCCCCATCTCACTTGATCTCTCCATATCTCCATCCCAATTCTTCTCTCTATCTATCTCCCTCCATTCATCGAGCCTATGTCTCTCCCACATCTTTTTTTCTCCCTCTTCCCTTTATCTGCTTACACACCCCTGTCATCCTTCATGCAAATACCGCGCCTCTTCAACTCTCTTATCTGTCCATTAATCTCTCTCTCTCTCTCTCTCTCTCTCTCTCTCTCTCTCTCTCTCTCTCTCTCTCTCTCTCTCTCTCCCCCCAACCCCAATATATGAATCACAAAACTCACATGATAAGGTTTCCAGCACCTTTCATTTCGAGCACCACCGATGCGGCGACACCACCACCAGCCAGCAGAAATGTGCTGAGTAAACCGAATATAGGAATGCTGGGAAGGAAGATGTGAGAGACTAATAGACAGGTTATCGGTCTATAGGCATATATACAGCTGGTAAACAGGTATTTTTTGATCACCAAATTAAGTCAATTTCTATGACAGTAATTAGGCTAGAAATCATTGATATTATTCATTTGGATCTCACAGAATTCTATTAAAATTCTTTAAATTTCCTAGTTTAGATCCAATTCCTCGCCGCCTTTCTTTCACATAGACATTGCTTTAAATGCTGCAGAAATACAGTACAGAAATATCAATTTTCGTAACATCTTTTCTAGTGGTAGAATTTCAGCCGAATCGGGTCTATAGTTTCCGAGATAAAATAGATTCGAAATTTGATCCGACCCTTATCCTGAGTCTTTTAATTTGAGTTACGGAAAAGGTCTGGAAAACCTACGGTATGGTAACACCCTTCATTGTGCTAAAATTTCAGTCTATGAGATACAGATTCGGACAGGCAGGCATGTAGGCAGGTGGTTGGTCAGGTGGGCTGGTGTTCCGGATGGCGGTGTGGGCGGGTGGGTCAGCGGACTGTCGGACGGGCGAGTGGTCGGTCGGGTGGGTGTGCGGGCGGGCGGACGGACGGGCGGGCAGGCAGACGGCCGGGTACGTGGGTGGGAAAGCAGGCATGCAATCAGGCAGTCGGGCAGGCAGGCAGGCGGACATGCTGACAGCCAAGCAGGTATGCAGGAGGTGGTCAGGTAGACAAGCAGACGGACGGGTAAGCGAGCGATCGCCCGGGCATTCATGGGCAGGCAGGATGGCAGACGGACGGGCGGATGGGTTGGTGGGTGGGTGGATTGGCGGGCGGGTGAGCAGGCGGGCCGGTGGGCAGTTGGGTTGGTGGGCACGTGGGAATGCAGGCAGGCGGGAGTTGGCTTATCGATTGCCGAAACTGAAAAAGATTTTTTCGCGTTTTCAAACTTGCATTTCTTGCTTATTTCTTACTCTATGCTCGCACAAATTATATGTGGGAGACGGATTTTAATTGTGTTTCAAATATATTGTATAGATGGCTATTACAATTGTGTTTTCATACGGACTTTAAATGCTATCTTAGATTTGGATATCTGGATTCATTAGTTAAAATACTATTCTATAAGTCGACTGAGCAAAATAATAACCATTCTAAAACATGCATGTTTATACCAACATAATACGATTATGCTAACATGATACATAATTTAAATTCGCAATTTGAGTATTACTTACAAATACATGAACAGAATAAAGATGGGTGTGACTACATAAAACTGCATCAAGACGGCCATGAACCAGGTCCATGGCATACACTGGAACAAAACATGATAATAAATGAAACAATATTATCAAACCTTGCATCGGCCTTTGGACCGTGGATTACTAGAATATCAATTTTAAGATACCGCATACAGGCAGGCATGCGGTTGAATATTTTGAAACTAATATGCTAAGGCAGCAATGTCTTCCACTCTAATTAATGAATCCATTTCTTCACTCATTCATATGACGTCATAATCAAATACATGACGTGTAGGCCGACGTCATAATCATGACGTCATGAATGACCGGATATGGGCTTGTTAAATGATGAGGCATTTCCGGGTTCAGCTCGATTGTTTAATACACAAATCAATGTTTGTGTGTAACAAAAAAATATGACGTCATAAACACGCACTTATGATGTAATTTTACACGCATCCGGGTTGCGAAACAGCGCAGTGACGTCATACTTAACAAGCCCATGCTCCGTCTTTAACGCGTAATAGTCCGGACACGTTGTACGAATTGTAGGTCTTTACCATGTGATATCCATTCTGTTGAATATTTTGAAACTAATTTGACTGGACGCTGTTGCTGCCATAGGTTTAAATTAGGCAAAATTAGTTTTAAAATATTTAACAGCTTACCTGTATAGTTTTCTGGAAAGTGATAGTTAGGGAGTTCAAGGATCGATCGATCGCAGTGCGAGCGAGGTGTTAGTGGAGCTTAGCTAGTGATGGACGGGGAATAGCTAAAACTGGAAAAGTCCATTATGTTAAAAATATTTACCAGTACGTTTTACTTTGTTTTTTAATAATGTAAAGTTATTTCTAATCTGACTGTATTCAATCATTATATATGATTTTATATCCAAGTAATGCAGTATAACGTATGAGATGCACGCGTCAGGCTAGATTATTACCCGCGTATTCAGTCAGGCTAGAATATTAATTGCGTATCTGGCCAGGCTATATTATTAGCTGTGTATCCATCCGGGCTAGATTATTACTTGTGTATCCATCCTGGCTAGAACATTACCTACGTATCCAGCATGACTAGATTGTTACCTGCGTATCCAGTCAGGCTAGATTATTACCTGCGTATTCAGTCAGGCTAGAATATTAACTGCATATCTGGCCAGGCTATATTATTAGCTGTGTATCCATCCGGGCTAGATTATTACTTGTGTATCCATCCTGGCTAGAACATTACCTACGTGTCCAGCATGACTAAATTATTACCTGGGTATCCAGTCAGGCTAGATTATTACCTGCGTATTCAGTCAGGCTAGAATATCACCTGCGTATCTGGCCAGGCTATATTATTAACTGTGTATCCATCCGGGCTAGATTATTACCTACGTATCCAGCATGACTAGATTATTACCTGCGTATCCATCCTGGCTAGATTAGTACCTGCGTATCCTTCCGTGCTAGATTATTACCTGCGTATCCACCAGGGCTAGGTTAGTACCTGCGTATCAAGCCTAGCTAGATTATCACCTGCGTGCCATTCCGTGCTATTGTGCTAGATTATTACCCACGTATCAAGCATGGCTATATTATTACCTGCATATCCATTCAGGCTGGATTATCAGCTGCGTATCCAGCCTGGCTAGATTATTACCTGCGTACCCATCCGGGCTAGATAATTACATGCGTATCCTTCCATGCTTTGATTATTACCTGCGTACCCTTCCATACGAGATTATTATCGGGTGAGGCTGCTATTGGAATAGGCTAATACAATATGGAGCCCGCACTTCATGACCGACATATCCATGATAGAAAAAGTCCAGAGGAGGGCAACCAAACTAATACCTGGACTATTCGACATGGCATATGAAGAGAGACACAAACAACTAAAGTTTCCGAAGAATTAGAGGTGACATGATCGAGACCTACAAATTCCTCAACAATAAATACACTATAGAGCTCCATGTATTGGTTCTGGAAACGTCGACCACATCACGTAGACACAGCTACAAGCTTAAGAAGCACCCCTAAAAAAAAATTACTGCGCGCACACACCTTCAGCAACAGAGTTGTCAACAACTGGAACTCGCTTGCTGATGAAGTGGTGGCGGCACCCTGCCTTAGCTGCTTCAAGCACCGGCTAGATAAACACTGGTCACAATATCTCTATACAGTCCACCTCCCTCAAGTTCTCAGAAGCCAACACCAACCAGAATGTGATTCAGAGAAACTTGGTACCATTTAATACCTTCAAAGGAACGTTATTCCGGGCACACTGATACACATAAGTGCCTAACTTCCCAAGTGTATCGACAAGGTGGGTCAGTCATACCAGTCATGAAAGAATACACCGAACTGAATATCGTAACTGTCTCAGTCCTCCAAGCAAATTGTTAAGGTGGGTTGGTCCTACCAATCACGAAATGTATAATGAGGCGGGTCCACTCCGCCAGCTAAAACTGCTATGCTGTTCCTGGTCTACGTTCTATTACTAGTCCACAGCCACCCTATAATGTAAGTGTGAGTAATACTCTCATCCACAACAAGCCGGGTCTGGTGGGCTTGTCATACCGGCCCAACAAGCACAGGCACTATTGTAATAATGTAAACATACTGCTAAGGCCGGTATGTCCTACCCTTTCAGTAAGCTAATGATGCGAGTCAGCCTTACCAGCCCCAACGGGTCGCTAGGTGAGTTCTTGCAGTATTAAAGGCCTATGTTTTAGTACCAGGTACCAGCCAACATATTTTATATATCTCCACACATATTAATCTGGAAGAATACACCGAACTGTAATCGTAACTGTCAAAGCCCCGGAGTAAATTGACAAGGAGGGTTGGTCCTACCAATCACGAAACGTACTAATGATACATATTGTATATATCTCTCCATATATTAATCTAGGACAGGTTGGCGTGTCCTACCATCCAGTTGAGGTTACATGTGCACTGACAAGGTGGATCTGTCCTATCATTCAATCAAGCTTGCAAGGAGGGTTGTGATTTCCATCCACACGACGTAAATATATGTACATTGTACATTTGAAAATTATGCTTATTGTAAGTGGCTGAGCCAGGTGGGATTGCGCTACCAGCCCTTCAAGCCACATCGTGAAGAACCAGAGGTTCCAGAAATTCGATAAGGTAGGTCTGCCCTACCAGATCAAGGATGTATATATATATATATATATATATATATATATATATATATATATATATATATATATATATATATATATATATATATATATATATATATATATATATATATATATATATATATATATATATATATATATATATATATATATATATATATATATATATATATATATATATATATACATTGTAAATTGTACATATCCCACAGCAACTCTATAATACAAACAGTTAAAAAGAAATTCAACCATTATCCGCGCATTGCACAACCAACCACAGTAATGTAAAAAATAGATCGGCAATAGGCCCAACATGACCTCCAGCGTCGCAACAGATGATGATGATAATTACCTGCGTATCCATCCGGGCTAGATTATTACCTGCGCATCAAACCTGGCTAGATTATTACCTGCGTACCCATCCAGGCTAGAATATTAGCCACATCCCCATCGAAAATAAATTATTACTTATGTATCCTTCTGTGCTAGATTATTATTTACGTATCAGGCCGGGCTGGATTATTACCTGCGTATCCATCCAGGCTAGATTATTACCTGCTTATCCATCCAGGGTAGATTATTACCTGCATTTCCATCCGGGCTAGCCTATTGCATGTGCTTCCATCCGGGCTAGATTATTACCTGTGTATCCAGCCTGGCTAGATTATTACCTGTGTATCAAGCCTTGCTAGATTATTACCTGTGTATCCAGCCTGGCTAGATTATTACCTGTGTATCAAGCCTGGCTAGATTATTACCTGTGTATCCAGCCTGGCTAGATTATTACCTGTGTATCCAGCCTGGCTAGATTATTACCTGTGTATCCAGCCTGGCTAGATTATTACCTGTGTATCCAGTCAGGCTAGATTATTACCTGTGTATCCAGTCAGGCTAGATTATTACCTGTTTATCCAGTCAGGCTAGATTATTACCTGTTTATCCAGCCTGGCTAGATTATTACCTGTGTATCCAGTCAGGCTAGATTATTACCTGTGTATCCAGCCTGGCTAGATTATTACCTGTGTATCCAGCCTGGCTAGATTATTACCTGTGTATCCAGCCTGGCTAGATTATTACCTGTGTATCCAGCCTGGCTAGATTATTACCTGTGTATCCAGCCTGGCTAGATTATTACCTGTTTATCCAGCCTGGCTAGATTATTACCTGTGCATCCAGCCTGGCTAGATTATTACCTGTGTATCAAGCCTGGCTAGATTATTACCTGTGTATCCAGCCTGGCTAGATTATTACCTGTGTATCCAGCCTGGCTAGATTATTACCTGCGTATCCATCCGGCATATATTATTACCTGCCTATCCACCCGGGCTAGATTATTACCTGCCTATCCAGCCTGACTAGATTATTACCTGCGTATCCATCCGGACTAGATCATTACCTGCGTATCCAGACTGACTAGATTATTCACGTATAGGAGGTGTAGCCACCAGTTTGATCTGCAATTCTCTGCTTCATCGATGGACGTGGGCCATAGTGGGCCGTGCCCAATATAGCGGTAGAGACAGACGAATAACATCAGTATTACCATATAGGCCGGAGTCAGTCTGATTAGAACAAAACACGTCATTAAATTTACTAGAAGTTTTTCTTAACTAAGAATTGTTATTGAAGTCAAAATCATGCAACCTGAAACAGAATACGCCTATTTGGGGCCCAGGCTTAATTAGTTGTAGGGACACTTTATCGATTGGCCAAAGGCGAAGTGACTACTACTACTACTACTACTACTACTACTACTACTACTACTACTACTACTACTACTACTACTACTATTATTATTATCATTATTGTTATTATTATTATTGCTACTACTACCGCTACAGCCGTTGCTGCTGCTGCTACTACTTACTGCTACCGCTACTACTCCAAATACAATAAATTCACTACGTATGTGTCATAATGATGTTGGATTTTTAAAATCTAATTTGACTGATAAATGGTGCTGCCTTAGGCAGCACCAACTCCCAGTCAAATTGGTTACAAAATATTCAGCAGCTTAAGTTTATCATGACTGTAAAAGTGAGATACTGGAATTAAATGATTCAACTGGGTAAACTAACTACGAAATAACACAGTAGGGCCTATTTTCCGCGCACTGTCTGAATGAAATATCGGATTGACGAGAACATCAGCAACCATCGACGTTATTGTCAGTTTCAAAATATTAAATGGGTTACTTACATTAATTATAAAGGGGCAGTACCACGTATTTGTTGACGAGATGTATTCATTACAGGATATTAACTGTCTGCAAGCCACCAGACCCAATTTCAATAGGTAATAACTCTAGACCTGTTGAAAATTTTGAAAACAATTTGATTGACAGTTGTTGGTGGCTTAGTCACCAACAACTTTCAGTCAAATTGCTTTCAAAATGTTCAGCATGTCCAGAATTAAACCCCATAGGAAATGTGGTTTGCAGAAGTGTACATAAATAAATCAATGTACATACAGGGCATAGAACTGCACCACCGTTCGTCACGCACAACGATGGCGTAATATACACCTGTGCAAAAGTTAAGCACCAGCAAAAACAATAGAACGTAGAAACATGATGGTACAACTAGGCTGCCATACTTTTTGTCCCCGCGTTAGCTGACATAATTCCAAGTACGAAATGCACATGCATGCATGACTTCACGCCGCTTGATGTCCGTGCGTGGCGGGAAACAGCACACGTGTTCAGTTATGTAAAAGTCCAGTTTGAGGTGTAGAACATTACATACAGATTTAGGCGACAAGATTAGGAATTTTGTGTTCATGACCGTGGTTTATTTGTACAGAGAGAATTAGCTCTTGATTGTGAACCGCTATGGCAAGACGAAGGTTAAGTGATCGTGTGAAATGGCAAATCATAGGCATGTATACCACTGGTATGTCATGCAGAGAGATTGGCAGACAGCTGAACATTAACCATACTGTAATCAGTCGTTTGATTGCAAAACATGGGCAAACTAACGAGGTGAAGGACAGGCCTAGATCTGGAAGACCGAAGAAGACTACTGCCCGTGATGATCGAGCCCTAGTACGCCTGTTAGGAGATCTCCATTTACCAACAGCAGAGTGCTCAGTCAGCAATGGGAAACGCGCAATAGTGTGTCAATGTCTACCGTCAAAAGGAGACTGTATGCTGTTGGCATGAAAGCTAGGAGACCTGTCAGACGTCCTCTCCTCACTGCACACCACAAAGAGGAGCGTATGAGGTGGTGCAACGAAAGAAGACACTGGTACATGAGATCCTGGAGACGGGTACACTGGTCCGATGAAAGTCGGTTCCTGCTTCATGCTACAGATGGTCGAACTCGTGTATGGAGGTCCAGACGCACGCGTAAGACCAACGTAACATCATGGAAGAAGTTCCATTTGGTGGAGGTTCCGTTATGATATGGGGGTGCATCTCATTTGATTGTAAGCTGGATCTGTTGACTGTACCTGGAACACTAAATGGACAAAGATATCAAGATTCCATACTGGATAGAGTTGTGGTCCCTCATTTTGTAAATCATGCACCTGGAACCCACCCTATATGCATGGATGACAACGCCCGACCACATCGTGCTAGAGCTGTGCATGAATACCTCCGCCAGAATGCCATCGAAACCCTACCATGGCCAGCAAGGAGCCCTGACATGAACCCTATTGAGCATATCTGGGACATTCTGGGAAACATGGTGAGAAGGAGGGATCCTCCTGTGCAGAACCTACAGGAATTAACAGACGCACTCCATCTTGAATGGCAACGAATACCACAATGGCGTATCAGTCGGTTGGTGACCAGCATGAGACGTCGTGTCCAGGCCGTCATCCAGGCACAAGGTGGATATACCCGGTATTAATAATGACAGTCTCAAACTCGTGCACAGATGTTAAACTTCGTTTTCAGACACCATTAATGACAATCTAGCCACGTGTGTCAACTGTAGGGCAATAGTTGTCAGTTGTGTCAACGTAACCATATTCAGGCCTCGTTTTCAAGTTCAAACAAAAACATACAGTGTTTCCCCACCATCATAATCAGCATTCGTCTAGTTGCATTATTACCTCTTGCACTAGGATGGATGGGTACATAAATGTTTTTGCTATTGCTTTCTTCATAGCACATGAATATACCCTCGCATGTGCATAAAAATAGGGTGGTGCTTAACTTTTGCACAGGTGTATATATAACATCGCGAATGATCCCACACACACATTCGGATCATTTTAAAACGTGTTTAATATGCTCGCATCTATTGAATCCATTCCTTATCTCTAATCAGATAACATAAGCCTAAGCTCACCTGAAAAATCTGTGCAGATAATAATAGAAGAAATGAGAACATTTCAGTTTTCCATGCCGTTTAGCCAACGCGCCCAAGAACGCGTAACAGATCACACACCCGCTGAAACATTAGAGAGGAATTATCAATCGTCGGGATGTTATTAAACGAAGACTGGCATTCGATTGGAGACTGCGGTTGTCGTGGTTCGCAGAAACCGCTTATAGCAATCCCATCATCGCATAGAAAGAACCTGAAAATACTCTAATTTCTAATTGAGGATAAATGAAGCTAAATGACGTACACAATCCATAATGTATAGCACCCAAGGGCGGATCTAGGACATACGATTCTGCCATAAGGTCGCTAGAATGAACCTTTCCATTTTTAGCTATGCCCCGCCCATCTCTAGCCAAGCTCCACCCACACCTCGCTCCTGTCGGGATCAATCGATCTCTGACCTCCCTGACTATCCCTTTCAAGAAAACTATACAGGTAAGCTATTGAATATTTTGGAACTAATTTGACTGGACAAAATATTCATCAGCATGTTTATTAAATAGTAGAGACATACAATTCGTACAACGTGTCGTGTCGGACTATTAAGAGTTAAAGACGGGCCAAATAGAATCATGTATGACGTAATAATTATGACGTCATTCTACACGCCACTTAGCTGATTATGACGTCATATGACAGGTGAATACTCTGGAAAGGTGAATCGGGGTGGATGTTGGTTGGGGTCCGGGCTGTTAGGAGAAGGGTTTGGTAGCAAATGTGTACTCCAGGTGGCGGGTTCTGATAATGAGATGTAATTTCCTGCATTCTGGTTGGACAAGTGTGACACGCTATAGTGTGAGTTAGGCCGATTTCTCAGAAATGGCAAGAATCTGACAGACTGACCGACATACGGATGGACGATCGGATGGATGGACGGACGCAAGACGAACATACAGACTGATACAGTTGCGTCGAAATCGGTTTAGGCCCTATAACACATGACTGTGCTTGACTTTTCAAGTAGTGGGTTCTGAGTATGTTCTAACGCCTCAGCCTACCCCTTTCTCCACCCCATCCAATGAGGGGGGCCTTTGTTTACTAGGCTTTAGCGTTTCTCTTTCTCCATCCCTCCCTCGATCGCTCACTCCCTCTCACTCCCCTATCTTCCACCATCTATCTGCCTTTCACCCTCTCGCTCCTTCCACTTCCTCCCTTAAAATCCATCCTAAGTGCTCTTATTCCGAATGGTGATTCAAGTTCATCCACAAGTTAAGCCTCTAAAAGAATACAACTTTAACCATTATACTTCCAAGCATTTCGGGGCAAATGTGCTCAGTTAACCCCTCATCTTTCAGCCTAATCTTATAATGGTTATACCTGCAAAATGGCACCTACAGTGCCCTTGTTTGATGTATATTTGCAGGCCAAGAGAAGACAAGTTTTGAAAATTTATCACTGGAATGACTGGATGTAAAATTTCAAAGATTATCTTATCTTGGCCTGCACATGTATACAGCCCAAGCAAAACGTTTGATTTTCTTGAATAGTAACCATTTAATGATCTAGCTGAAAAAACCCCGTGTGGCAACAGAAAGTTATTTTTATAAATTTTTGTGGCAAACTTACACACATTGTCTTCACTTACTGAGTGGGAATTGCAATTTCTTTTAGATATTTAGAGCGTTAAAGGGTTAATTGATATAGGTAGCATTTTGAGCGCTTTGAAAAGAGGGGTTAAAACGTGTAAAAACATGTAAAAAGTAACCATAGCGTTATACTGTGAGTTGTCAGATTATAAGATCACTGACAATCGTGAACATTGATCATTGTAACGATACATAGTTTAAATGACCAATGATCTACGGATTAGCTAAGGCGCATTGTGAAGCATTGGCTGTACCTGATGAGAAAGAACGTATCCGCAGCATATGAACCGTTAGCGATGGCCAATGTTGTAAACTCATGCGCCATATCCAGACCGACGAGCAGGTTCGCTGTAAGCATGACGGATTTATACATTGTTAATTGATAAATCTGATATGTTACTCAAGTATACGGCATCATAATCAATTACGTCACATGTAAGCTGACGTCACAATCAAAATGCATAATGAATAATGTCTCTAGGTCCGTCATGAATATTAAATAGTCCGTCAAGTGTACGAATAGTGTGTCTTTACTACTTAATACATATTTTGTTGAATATTTTAAAAAACTAATTTGACTAGACGCTGTTGCTGCCGTAGGCGACGTGTAGCTAGCATTAAAAGGCGGGCATACCTGGCATGACTTGAGGCCTAACGGCTGTTTTATGAAGAAACCTGAAATATGATTACATAGTGTAATAATTCAAAGCTATTTGACTGACAATTTCACAGCTCTAGATGTGTCAGATATTACCGGATGGACGGGTGGATGGATATATAATACCTGGGGAGCATGCACGGTTAGGTTTTTTTTGGACTGGTCTGCTGTCAAAGCTAACCCTAACCCTATAGCAAAATGATCCTTGAACTATGAGAAATCTCATCCTGCTAGACATCCTTGAGTATCTGGATTATAAAAGTCACATATGAACCTTGAAATGTAGGTCATGGTAACGGTTGTAAAAAATTACTGTATCTTGCTTAGAATTACTTTTAGAGAACTGTCATGATAGCTATATCATTCCCACTGAATAATCAGATGTTATATGATGAGTTAGATATACCACGCCAATATTCAGATTCACACGTTTAAGTCTTTAGACCAGATACGGTGTATTCTTTGTAATATATGGGCTGCTATGTTGAATATTTATAAAGGCATGTGGACATTTCCGCAAGGCAAAATCAGTAACAGCTTGCTGTCAGATTAGTTAGATAATTCAGCGTCTTACCTGTCTGATTCAACTGAATCGAAATCCTAAAATATCAGGAATAAAAGGGTTAAAATCATTAAGTAGTCAGAATGTCCAATGACTACCTGAAACCTATTGCATTCTGCATAAATTTCCTACTTCAACACGTTATGTTTACCTTTCCACGAATTCACCGTTCCAAAGTATCCATCTAACAATCTGACGTCATACGACGTCATAATCAGCTAACCGGCGTGTAGGATGACGCCATACTCATTATGTCATAAATGATTCTATATGGCCCGTCTTTAACTCTTAATAGTCCGACACGTTGTACGAATTGTATTTCTCTACTATTTAATAAACATGCTTTTCAAAATTCAAAACAGCTTACCTGTATAGTTTTCCGAAAATTAATAATCAGGAAGTTCAGAGATCGATCGATTACAACCCGAGCGAGGTGTGAGTGGAGCTTAGCTAGAGGTGAGCGGGGCATAGCTAAAATGGAAAAGTCCATTATTTTAACAAACTAACAAACGCAGGCCTATTTCCAACTGTTTCCATTTACTATGTCACAACACAGTCCATGCAAAATATCAAGGAAAGATTAAAGGAAATAATACCATCATTCTGATCTATAAATGTATTATTATCTTGGCATGGCTACCTTATCCAATCGACCTGTTACACTTGCCCACAATGTAGCTAGCAATGTTATGCATTTTGTATTCATTCTACTATAAACATTATTATTCCGCATAAAAGCATGACTCACGTGACTTTCTCTTATTATTCGCACACACTAAAACCAATATATATCAACTTCTCAATCCTTACGTTTGCTAAGGCCTCACAACACAGTCCTTATCTAAAAATCTATGTAAAAGGTGAAACGAAGGAATCTAATCACTGCAGTTTGATTCATTAAAAATTCTTTCCATTATCTGGGCACGACTACATTTCACAATGGATCTTCTCTACCTGCATGCACTATAGCATGCATACTGAGCAAAACAAGCAAGACATGAAATATCAAACAGTCCCATCCTGAATTAATTAACCTGATTCCATTCCATGTTTTCTTTACAAGTGCAGTTGATTTTGCAACTTTCAGCACAACTACAAGTGAAAGTCTTTCCCATCTTTGCTGGCCATGCAGCCGATTCTCTCACAACAGGAAGAGTTTTGTCGTTTCAAAGTTACAGCCATACTCGATAAACGATGGTAGATATGGTTGTGGTATGTGGGCATATTTATCAACACGTTTGGCATATCGAGTACGCTTCATGTTCCTCCCTTGCAGCTTCATGTTCCTGCCTTGCAGCGTAAGGCGTATGGAAAATGAAACGTTGATCCGCATACGAAAGTGTAAATATTAGCCATGCTATTGATTAAACATCGACGCTAGTGCCGCTAACTGTTGCAGTTTTATCACTGATCTCACCAACCAAGTACAACATAATATTTGAGACCAGATACACAGTAGATCATTTGTCCCACACACATTTTAGAAAGTTGTCCTTGTTTATAGAAACTGCAAAGAAATCATCTGGATCGGGAGACGAAACACAAATCCATGACATTGTACGCTTTCAAGACTACAATTCGGTGTTGCCTCTCAATTGCCTTTAAACTGATCTTTTCATATCAGTCACTACAGAAATGAATCCTTATTGTTTCCCGTGGAATGGCTGTTAGAAAATTAGATTTATACCTGTTTGCGATAGCGTCATACAATTCCTATTTATAGAATGACCATTTACCAATTAGATACATCGCATCTACAATACCAACTGCATTGCAGTAGCCATTGGGTATTTTAAATAGCACATGCAATTCAACTTTTTATCACCAGTATTTAACGAAGTTTGACTTTACTCCACGGCTACAAATCTTACCATTATTTGTGAAAAACGAAGCGGAAACTTATGACATTCATGACTAGAGTAAATGAACCAGCCTACCGCATGATACAATCTGTGCCATTCGTACCGAGTCTGTGATATCTGTGCTTCTCTGAAATGGTCTTAGCGACTTTTACTCTTCATTTTCTGTGCATGAAACATGTTCAGCTTTACCACTTACTTTCCATTGTCCGAATCTCTGCCGATTGTTTCCTGGAGGGATGTGCGGCCTATTGCATCAAGATAGATGAGGTCATTCTCTACTTATAGTTGCCAACAATTGCAGCACTGCTGATATTATCTAAGTGTGTCATGGGCCTCTTGAAATGGACAGGTTTCACAACGGCTATGCCCTGTTTAGTGTAAGCGTGTTCGCTGTTTTGTTGGTTTCGCCACTACCATGGTGTCTCTTTGTTCCGTGTCTTACATGGATCATATGTTTTACTTGAGCTGTAATTGCAGATTTGGTGGCTTTGGTTATATCTACGTTGCTCTTTCTTTTCAAGAGTTTGCTATAACCACACCACTTTGTTTCTTAGCATCTGACGGGTATGCTGTTGTTGATTCCGTATGCCATCTTCCTGCGAGAACCCCGTCAATCATTGCATTAGGAACTAAAGAGGCGATTGTTGGTAGGTGATTCAGTTCATATAAGTAAATAAGCACAGATTACTGGCCAAACATATAGTTTCCTTTTGCTGTAACTAATGGTATGGTAGCATCTTGCCAGCTTCAGAAAGATGCCCTTTCCAATTCGCCCCTGCTCATAGAACATGAATCACTGTACAATATCAGCCATTCGAAAGAATATTAATCAAACGACGATTGTTGGTTTATAATTGGCTTTGTCGTCCAGGGAGTGCATGGGTGATTGCATCTCGTCTATAATAGCATGTATACCACCTAACCTGCCACTCTAATCGCTAATTTGACATTATATTATTTGCTGCAAGCTGTCTTAAAAATGCTCAGTATAGCCATCCCATACAAATCTGCCAGTTTCTCGTAACCATGCTTCAAAGGTGTATATACACAAATAACGACATGGTAATTTTCCATGAGATCGTGTTTTCCCACAAGTAACACACATCTGTTTGTAATAAGATTCTGACCAATGTAGACGATTTTGTTTTGTTTGCACTATTTAAGCTACAGCTAAACTTTGCATTCCGTAGATGGATTCTAGTCTATAAGATATAGGTTCACTGCCTTTTTGCAACAAGCTTTGGCCTATATGTTTCTTGTGTGTATGTATCGTGACAGCTGGGATGCAACTTTGGTATCTTGTTTTCTACCGATGTGTCACGCTTTATTTCATACGCAAGGTGTTTTGCTGTGTCATCCTGTCAGAAATGCATTGCCGTTATAGTGTATCTGTCGATGCAATATCAGTTTTGCATCGAGTCTCACATAGTATACATTTTTCATAATCGGCTTTTGTATTGTACGCTACGTTGTCTCTTGTATATGCCTGCTGCAATATCTGTTGCTGTTCGGCG
Organism: Chaetoderma sp. LZ-2023a; assembly: GCA_034401795.1. Lineage (NCBI taxonomy): Eukaryota > Metazoa > Mollusca > Caudofoveata > Chaetodermatida > Chaetodermatidae > Chaetoderma > Chaetoderma sp. LZ-2023a. The sequence continues at coordinate 138,289,061 of CM067359.1, read as the reverse complement.
TCTCGTTCCCATGCTTCTGAACGCGGATATTAGAATCCCTTGATGGTTTCATGGCACTGGACATTTTCATTTTTACCTATCCCCGCTCATCTCTAGTTAAGCTCCACCCAACACCTCGCTCGTGTTGGGGTCGATCAATCTCTGAACTTCCTGACTATCAATTTCCAGAAAACTATACAGGTAACCTGTTGCGTATTTGAAACTAATTTGACTCGGTGCTGTTGCTGCCTATAGCAGTAACAGCTCCCAGTCAAATTAGTTTCAAAATATTCAACAGCATGTTTATTAAATGGTAAAGACATACAATTCGTACAAGCTGTCGGACTATTAAGTATTAAAGACGGACTAAATCGAGTCATTCGTGCCATAATTAATTATGACGTCATCATATACGTCTCTTATCTGAGTATGACGTCATATGACGTCAGAGCATCGATGTATACTCTGGAAAGGTGAATTAAAATCAAGAACATACACAAGTATGAAACATAATCTAGGGATTTTTCTATGGCACTAACAAATATCAAAACAAAAATCTTCAGCATGCACTCTCGCAGTATCTATTGGCATTGTCTATATTTCCTTTACAATATTTTAGTTTTTATCTTAACCTAGACTAACTGCATTGCACTAGGTAGAATTTGAACATAAAAATATATTTGTAATTCAGTCGATATATAGACACATTAAAACCGCGCTTAGATCTGATTTTCGAAGCGGATATCCCCGATTTTTTACAATTGCGACCTTGACCTATGTTTCAAGGTCAAAGTGACCTTTAACTTCCGGATCCGCAAGGATGTCTAGTAAGGCGGTATTCTACATGGACCAATAAACATTTTGGTATTTGCCAAAAGCTTCAAAATTTGTGCACCTTGCTCTCCAAGTACAATATCTAATATCAATGACTCACTTATTAAAGGTGCATATTCGCAGTAAAGCTTCTGAAAATAAAATTGCTTACATTATATACTTTGTGAGGCGTAAACTGTGAGCCTATGTGCAATGAAACGAAATAAATCTTAACATATGGTGATTCGATTCCATATGAATTAATATAAATTTTTAAGTAGCGAAATCGAAATAGAGGCACTCTATTTCAATTTCGCAACTTAAAAAATTATATTAGTTTATATGGAATGGAATCATCATATGATAAGATTTTTTTCGTTTCATTACACATAGGCACATAATTTAAGCTTATAAAAGTACGCAATTTTAACATTTCTTTTTCAATCATTCTGGTGTGAATATGCACCTTTACGTTATTATATAGTAATTAAAGAAGGAATACTTACATACAACTTGGTATCCTTTCAGTGGCATAAAACAGACGTAGTATGTGTTGCACAATACGATCCACGCTATTGAAATAACACGGATTCCAGGTAAACACGTGATGTTGTCTTGGGCGTGGTTTCCGTTCATAACTCTCGGAATATTGGCAGTCAGCGAGAAGCTTCGCCAGCATCTCTCCAATCTATTACCTGTCAAGATAGGGGCATGGGAGAGTGTAGCCTCATAGAGGGGTACGGCCTGTTACTCGATCTGCCAGTATCGGACGTCATAATCAAATACGACACGTGTTTGCTAACGCTACACTCAAAATAGCATAGGTCTCCCACGAAGGTGACAATAGTCCGTGCCGAAAGTGTCTGAATAGTATGGCTATAATTTATTTACAAAATAATAAAGGTTCTGTTATACTACAATTTGGGGCGCGTTTGGGTATTAATCAGTCGGTTCTAGAACCAGCTAGTCTCTTAAAGGTGCATATTCACAGCAAAATGACTGACAATAAAATTCTTTAAATTGTATACTTTTAGAGGCTTAAACTGTGGGCTTAGATGTAATGAAACGAAATAAATCTGATTTAATTACGTATAAATTAATATAATTTTTGAAGTTGAGAATATGAATTAGGGCCTCGTGCCTCTATTTCATTATCACAACTTTAAAAAATTTATATTAATTTATAAGGAAGGAAATCATCAGATGTTAAGATTAATTTCGTTTCATTACATCTAGTCACACAATCTAAGCCTCCAAAAGCATACAATATTAACCATTTTATTTTCCAGCTTTCGGGTGTGAATATGCACCTTTAATACGATGCACAAAGAATGCTATCATTTACACAATTTGCGGGGTGTAGTATTACCCGAGTGTTTCAAGGAAAGTGCCATTTTCTCCACCTCCCCTCACCCCACCCCACCCCACCCCCACCACCAAAGCAATGTAAATGTGCACTATGCGCATATCCGACAGTCCAGTATACGCCGCAAAATAGTTGTATAACGGAAAGATCAGGACAATCCGAAAAATCCGAACAATTCGAATAATTAAACAATGTGACAAAAAACGGGATGGCGAGTGTCTGCTATACCTGACTGCTCTTGTTATACTTGTTAATGATATATTTGAAAGTGAAGGCAAAACGGGGTGGGATAGGTGGGGGGTGGGGTGGGGATTCTGGGTGGGCGGGGGGGGGGGGGGGTGGAGCTTACATTAACACTTTAATTGCAGAATTTGCTTAAGAAAATACAATATTTTGTTATAGAATGTCCATTTGCAGGTCAAGAGAAGAATATTTTTTTTAATGTTCCACTGATTATCGAGCCAGTCATTCCAGTGATAATATTAAAAAAATAGTCTTCTCTTGGCCTGCAAATGGGCATTCCTCGAGACGACTGGGGAGGCAGATTGTGGCCGACTTCGTCATGCAGGGTTAACACTAACACGATATATACGACGCTAACTGCAGGTCCTAGCCAGGTGTTAGCACTAAATCTGGTGTCCGCGCTAATGCGAACGCCGGGATCAGGTTCTAGCGCAACCTCATTACCAATAATAACACTAAGGGCGTGTTCTCGCTAGAGACATAATCCGGAATAACTGAAGTGTGCAATGTGCCGAACAACCAAGTACATATACAGTACAGTTCATACACACGTTGTTTCGAAAACCCAAGCAACGTGTTGTTAGTAAGAAATCTGTTGTTGTCTATTTTCAAATACAATTGTATTGGAAGAGACTGCTGCCTTCCAATTCAATTATATACATAATATTCAACAGGATGTTTTGGAAATCTGTTATTTCTAAACTGTACTGTTGGCCTAGTGTTTAAACGTCACGCTGGTCATCACAGCGCTTCTACAGTAATTAGAGTCATATATAGAATAAGAGAAACGAGCAACTTTCCATGTTCAATTGCAAGCTGAATACGGAGTTACATTGGCTCTGCATCCACATACGCAATGCATAGGACCTATATATTAATTGCTAATCCATGAATGATTTTGATGTGATAGGTAAATTGCAGTTTATGGACATATGTGGAAACGGCTAACTACCGGTTATAAATCCACATATCAATAGGCCTACAAATATTAAATAAAATAAATAAATAAATAAACAAAAAACAAACAAATAAACAAACAAACAAACAAACAAACAAACAAATAAATAAATAAATAAATAAATAAATAAATAAATAAATAAATAAATAAATAAATAAATGACGGCTTCATATACGCTTGTACAATTGCACATAGCAGCAGCGTGTTACGCTAAAGAGGTGTAACTATCATCAACGAGAATGCGTTGCGACTCATAATAAAGTACACATACACACCCGCGCACGCACGCACGCACGCGCACACGTGCGCACGCATACATGTATGCGCGCGCAGAACGCCACACACACCCTCCTCCACATTTGGAAATCAAGAATTAGTATAAATGTACTTAATCTACTGACAGAAACAATTAGACATGGACGCAGAATAAAATGGTAAGAAATTGTTTCTCAGAGCTTCTAAGTTTCACAGGAAGGATCAAGTGGTCCGCAGATGCCGCACTCCCGAACCCACATCCAAGTGGGCCCAATATACACTCTTTTCCAACACCGCCATTGTAGGTATCCTCTGAGAGTATCGAATTTCCGGTACAATAAAAAAAATTATGTCTCGGGCGGGGTTGGTAGGTGGGCGTACCTACAGTACCATGTAATTACTGTAGAAGAGCCTTTCTCACCAGCGTGATGTATAAAACTGTATGTCTACAGTTCAGCTCAGAAATAACTTAACATGTTTCCAAGATAAAATAAAACATCTTATTGAATATTTTGTATATAGTTGAATTTGAAGGCATCAATCTCTTCCAATCCAATCATGTTCAAATATTCAATAAAAGATTTCTTACTAACTAACATGTTTTTGTGTTTTGTTTGTTTTAGAAACAATATAATTTATTTATGATATGTACTGTATATTCAGTTGACTGTAGATCTTCTTTCGTACCTCCTATGTATCTATTAATTCACATTTCCAGAGTATCCATCATCATCTGACGTCATATGACGTCATAATCAGCTAAGCTGCGTGTAGGATGACGTCATAATCTTTACGTCATAAATGATTCTATATGGCCAGACTCTTTATAGTTCGACACATTGTACGAATTGTATGTCTCTACTATTTAATACACGTGCTGGTGAATATTTTGAAAATAATTTGACTGGACGCTGTATAGTTTTCTGGAAATTGATAGTCAGGGAGTTCAGCGACCGATCGATCACAACGCGAGCGCGGTGTGGGTGGAGCTTAGCTGGAGGTGAGCGGGGCATTGCTAAAATGGAAAGGTCCATTATAATAATAGATATGGTGTGATCATGTCCTGTCTCTGTGTGGCTTTTGATAACATAATGTGTTGTCTATAATGATTTCGAGGCCAAATAACAAGTACTGATTGCAGCTACGCGATGTTTCGTCATCAATGCCAGTGATGCGCCAGCTACGTACATGCGATTTCTTCTGTTTCGACGCGTCTGGTGTGAACGCAATTATCGCGCTAAGAATCAATTTGACGCTAGCCTCTGGTCTGAATAGGCCTTATGAGTTTAGCTCAAACAAAGGTCGTGAGCCGGTATGAAAAGCGTTACGAATACAGATATGAATGCATTTGAAATGGATTAACTATATCATTGATTACAGTAGAATGAGAAATTCTTCACTCACTATAATTGTCCTCCACCTCTCCCTCCCTCCCTCTCGCGCTCTCCCTCCCACTCATTCTTTGTCTGTCTACCTCCCTCCACTATACGCCATTCACTTTCATATTCAGTTACGTTCATAAAAGAATGTTTTACCATATTTGCTTGTTTCCTTTTCTCTGACGTCATCTTTTTTATCGCGTACTTTGGTATCCTGCTTATTAAGCTCATTCATAACAGCATCAAGTTGTTGTTGGGCCTTCTTAAATGATGGAAATCCTTCAACTATTTCAACATCCACGGTATTATCGTAACCGTTTATTGCGTAACCTTCGCTGACCTCTTTCCTCCGGCGTGTGATACACATGTCGTATAGGGTGCCCATTATCGCAAGCAGTACTAGGATACCAAGCACGCATCTGCAATAGTGAAACAAGTCAGACAGACAGGATCGTAATACCCCAATTTCCCTTACAGGGCGATGATAATTAAGGCATCAAAGAAACTGAGACCAATAAAGCTAGGTAGGGATTGAGTGAGTGAGTGAGTGAGCGAGCGAGCGAGGGAGCGAGCGAGGGAGCGAGCTGGCGGGCTGGCTGGCGTGCGGGCGGGCGGGCGGGCGGGCGGGCGGGCAAGCGAGCGAGTGAGTGAGCGTGCATGCGAGCGAGCAAGGGAGCGAGTCAGTGAGTCAGTCAGTGAGTCAGCGAGTCAGTTAGTGAATCAATGAGTCAGTGAGTCAGTGAGTCAGTGAGTCAGTGAGTCAGTGAGTCAGTAAGTCAGTGAGTCAGTCAGTGACTCAGTGACTCAGCGAGTGAGCGAACGAGGGAGGGAGGGAGGGAGGGAGGGAGGGAGGGCGGGCGGGCGGGCGGGCGGGCGGGCGGGCGGGCGGGAGTGAGTGAGTGAGTGAGTGAGTGAGTGAGTGGGTGGGTGGGTGAGTGACGAAGTGAGCGAGTGAGTGAGTGAGTGAGTGAGTGAGGGAGGGAGGTAGAGAGGGAGTGATATGGAGGAGGAGGGTGGGGAGGAAAGGGTGGAGCGAGTGAGTCAGTGAGTGATAGAGCAAGCGAGTGAGAGAGTGAGTGAGTGTGGCCGATCGGGCTTGTGGAAATTGAATATGTGGGTGGACAGGTTGGATGGGCACGCCGGTGTGTCAGTAGGTGGGTGCCGTAGTGGGTGAGTAAGTGGGCGGGACAGTAGGCGGGCTGGTGGGTAAGATTGTGGGCAGACGGGTGGCAGGGTAGGCAGGCGGTCGAGCGGGTGAGTCGCAGGCAAGTTGCCAGTTGTGCGGTCGGGATGGTGTAGCTTGCGAGGTAGTGTCGGGCCATTCCGGTGGCTGGTGTCGACTCGCCGCGCTGCAAGTGCACGACGAATGATGACGCTGGTTAGCTTCCGGTCTCGGGGTGACGGATCCTGTATGATACTGCCCTACGGGTAACAAAGACCAGCTCCTAAGGCCGATGGAACTCAATCGTTCCGGTGGGGCCGCGCGACCATCGTCGCGAACATTAAACACAACAGTCTCATCCGAAGAGTTTGTGTCACCAGTATGCCTGTCAATAGCTATTTTTGTAAATCTTACAAGATTTGATTGGTGACCTAATTAAAATAGATCTATACAATAGTTTTACCTAAACAGACCGTCAAGTATGCTAGATAAAAATTATGGGCATACGAAAATAAAAGACATAGAGACAGCCTGATGAACTTCTAAACGTGGGGCTCCCGGAGGTACCACACAGACTTGTAGGTCCGCAGGGGTATCCCCGTAAGGGAAGCTCCCGCACACGAGATTTAACTAATTAACTTAATATACGCTATTATACCTCTAAACTGAAAGGAAAGAAAATTATCTTTTGTAGTGTCGGAAAATCATGTGCCTCACGCGGGCACTACTCCTAGTGCTAGTTCGGGTGAGGAGTATTATCCTCGCGTGGACCGTCGTCACTGAATCCTTGCGAGAGGCAAGAGCCTCGCGCAGGCCTCCATTACAGGAAAATGTTGCCATCGCTTAAAGCGGGAAAAGAGTAGTGGCCGAAAGGGGGCCACTCTAATATTCAACCAAAATGCTGTAAAGAAAAGATCATACCTAGTGAAATTATGACTATGCGGTTGCGTGCTGTTTTACGTGAAGACGGGATGAGCGATTCCCGAAGGATTCCTACGTCACCGTCTTATGTAATTCTTAGTATGCTGAATTAACAGTTGCCGCTTTTGTTTATGCGGGCCTTCTTCTATGCCTAACCTCATATTTAGTTTTTAGAGACAATAATTATTTAGGCCGCAAATGGCTGGCGTTTACATAGTCTTTAGACACGGCTGTCATTGAGAATGGATGCCCTAAGACATCAATACTGAAGACAGCATGCATACATATCACTTTGCAAGACCTCCGAACTAGATAAGAATCCGGACATCTCGTTCCATAACCACATAAAACATCACAGGACATTGGTTACTTTTCACAAAAGCATTTTTAGGCAACTGATCTATCGTTATGGTGGGGTTAAGAGAGACGAATACCCACCGTAAATGTCCTTCCGGTGAGGGCGTGGCAGATCTGAATATCATGCCCAGACATTCTTACGAAATTCGGTGGGGATGCGCATCTCGCCCATCACCAGGTCCTACGGAATTCACTTTTTGACCTGGCGTTAGGTTTAAACACAAGTTGCCCAGTTATGCACTGCGGTGCGGGAGGATTGTTCAGCAGATTAAAGAAAATAATAATTAAGATATGTTTTCACAGTGCTTTCCTACATTGGCAAAGGTAACTAACTACTGAGTATCCGAAGATACCAGGGAATGTGTGTGACACCACACCCTGGCCATCACCGCTTGGAAACCCCAATAGTTTCCCAAGGTCGGATCAGCCCATTGTGCGGATAGGGACATCCAAACAATTAAGAAGCCACAAGGCATAGGGGCACATGAAGAGAGACAATAACTTAGAAATATGAGGCCCTTTAGATATGTTGGCCAATCTTACACAACCTTGCCGGAGTGCGGGGCTAAATTATCGCACCCACCGGAAAGGAGGCGTACACTATGTGTCTCCTAATGAAGAGATTGTCTCTAATCATATTAAACCTATCCTATCGAGCTGAATAGAAAAGTTTTTAGTCGGTAGCATGCCGGGATAAACAGAGTTATAGCACGGACCGCGACCTCAGTGAAAAATTGTTGGTGGTGGGAGAAAGTGCTGCATATAGAAATGTTGCTGTATAGCGTATCCTACGTGCACTGCAGTCCTATATTTTTCTACAAATAAACAAAACATATGAACTGATGGCCACTGGCTATATATAAACTAACCAGAACAATCAATACAATGTGAACTGATCAGAATAATATATATAGTCCAGGTTGACAAACCTACTATGGTGTGGTTAGTAAAAACACCTTACAGAAAATAAGAATAACTATAAACATATACAGAAATAATAACTAGCGGTCCTAAGACCGTTATGGTGCCTTTTGGTCATCGGGACCGTTTATACAGATACGATATAATTATCAAAGATGTAATTAACTGGATAATTAAAATGTCAAGTATGGTTACTTGAATAATCGGTAGCCATTCTTAAGCGTGGGCTATCGTGTTACTGAAATTGATACGTCACTCTTGGTTTGACATGAGTTGATGCGTTCCCTGGAAGCTGGAAAGTTCCCGCATGCCGGTTTCCGCAAACATGATTCCCGCAAGCAGCCCACGATTGAGCGGATCGAACTCAAGACTGTAATCACAATATATAGAATGTCTAACGAGTAGTCAGCAAGGAATACAATAACATTACTGCTATGACGAAAGTTTCCGTACACCGATTGGTACGGATGGAAGTTGCCAACAACCCGATCATTAGCGGGGGTTGTTGAATGCAGATGAAGATACATAACTAAGCTTAATGGTGCTGGGTACGTCAGCCAGCTCTGAAGACGTATCGGGCTAAGTTTACTTTGCTGCTGTCAAAAAGTTTAGATAAACTTGCACGACATCAGTGCGGGGATGGCTGAATAACCACTTTTTGGCGTGGCCGGCAGATCCGGGGAGTCATCCACCAAAGAACATCGCTGCTGCTACATCTGTAGAATTACATTTTCAGGCCAGGAAAGGCCTCACCGCAAGTTCCTGTTCCGAGTTAGTTCTTGATACATTCGTAACAATATCCAAAAGTTCCAAAAATGCTCCTGCAACAACGGGAGATACAAAATTGCTTCAGTGCGGTGGGTTGGATTACTGCTCGCTACAGGAGAGAAACCGACAGAGACCGAAATGATCTGCGTAATACCTGTCTTGCTGATCGTAGCTGACACAGGTCCAACCTAATCGGCCCCTGGCCGAGGGTGCTCTCGAACTCTGGAATTCGTCTCCTTTTATACTACTCGTGACGTCACAGGCGCAGGCTCCAACCAATCATCGGTCGAGCAACATCCAATCAGCGCGTAGCTAATAATAACGCAGTCGAATGTTCTAGAACGTTCTAGAAGTTCTGCGTACACGTGGTTATGACGTCACGGCAATACCGTGAAGATAATCAAAAGGGGGTTTCCGTGGATAACTCAGCCATTTCTTAACCGATTTTGAAATGGTTTACAGATTTGGAAAGTCCGTCGAATTCTGGTCTTGCGTGATTCGGCGGGAACACGTTATTCAAAAGGATTACATTGTACCTTCTCGGTACACTAAAAGCATTCTCCTATCTTGGTCGTAAATTACACGCTCTGTCAAAAATAGTATTAAGCGTGCGCATGCGCACTATTTGTTTTATCGAACTTAGTCACTTTTACAACGCGATCTCTCTCATAGGCTCATATACGCTTACAGCTCTGCCCAGGGGGCGTGTTCAGGGAACGAATCCAGGACGAGCGGCGCGTACCCAGCTTAGCTGCTACGGCCAGTACCTGACCGGTCGATCCGAACTACACCGGCGGGCAGGTGGACCGGCATGTGACAAGGCCTGTGGGTTGTGGGCTAGTGGGAGGTAGGAAGAAGCTGTAGCAATGCACATGCATACTAAAGCTGCGATGTCTTCTGAGAGTGGGTGGTTAGCTGGTCGTGCTGGCAGTAGCGAGGTAATTAGTGGGCAGGTTGAATAAGCACACCAGTGGGGGAAGTGGTTTGGCGTGCCCGTTGGTTGGACAGCATGCTAGTGTGCCAGTGCGTGCCAGGCCGCGTAGGTGGGCTGGCTGATGGCGCGCCGGCGGGTGGATGAGCAAGCCGGCAGACCATTGGGCTGGCCGACGGACTGGCGGTTCGATAGGCTAGCGTAATGGAGGAAGCAGTATTTAGTAACTCACATGCATGCTATAGCTGAGAGGTCTTCTGAAAGCTCAGGTCTCTCTAAACAGTCTATGTCCTTTATAGGAGCCTTGATTGCAGCCAAGAATTCTGAATGAGAAATAAGAAACAGGCAAAGTATTTCCATGTCACCTATCAACCGCGCCCTGGAAATGGTCTGAGTTATCTGAATCATAAGAAAGATTCTACAACCCCTTAGAAAACAGGATGATTATCCTGATTATTATGGGCCCCTTTGGCCTATCAAAGACTGATAATTAGTGAAGATAAATGGCTTAAGGTGCCACAAAATAGAAGTATCTCAGGATGGGTGGTCTAGAACCACCGTCGTGTGCACCTTTGAACCCTGAACTCCCAGAATCCCAATTACAAGGTCGCTATATATGAAAGCTGTTGCATATTTTGAAACTAATTTGACAGAAACCTGTTGCTGCCATATTTCACAGAATATTCATTAAAAATCGTTAATGCTGTTGTTGTTTTAGCCTTTTGCGATCAAAGGGTTAACGCGTTAACCGTTATACCAGCTACAACGGCTTCGCAAGTGGTCTTGAGAAATGTATGTATGTATGTATGTATGTATGTCGGATTTATATAGCGCCAATTCCAAACTGAATTGCTCAAAAGCGCTTTACAAAATTTAGAATGCTCTTTGGAAAAGATATGTTTTTAGTAGTGATTTAAATGAGTCAATTTTAGAGCAGTTTCTAATTTCAGGTGGAAGAGAGTTCCAGAATCGCGGACCGCTCGAGAAAATGCACGATCTCCAGTAGTTAAGTTTGATTTTGGTATGGTACATAGTAATTGTGTGCTGGACCTAAGAGACCTTGGTGCTGCTCTTTGCTGGATTAAGGATTTTAAGTACGGTGGGGCCAGATCATGTAGGCACTTGAACACCAACAAAGCCACCTTGTACCATATACGTTGTCTTATAGGCAACCAGTGCAGCTCCAATAGGACAGGTGTGATATGATCGAATCTTTTGGTGTGTGTAATCAGTCTAGCTGCTGTATTCTGCGCTCTCTGTAAACGATCTAATTGGCTAGATGGTATGCCTATTAACAGAGAGTTACAGTAGTCCAGGCGTGACGTAATGGTAGCATGGACGAGAGTTTTGACCGCGTTTTCATCCAGGAAGCTGCAAATTTTGCTAATGTTCCGAATGTTCATGAATATGGAACGGCAGCCAGTGGTAACATGAGCCTCCATCGATAGGGAATTGTCAAATGTTACGCCTATGTTACGGGCACTTGCACTGAAAGATACGTCAGCCTCCCCAATGTGCAAACTGGTGATGTCAACCTTATTTCTTAGGTGCGGTGAGGTTATTAACATAATTTCAGTTTTCTTATCATTCAACTGCAATAAGTTGCTTAACATCCATAGTTTAATGTCACGAACACAGTCTTCAACACGCTCACGAGCATTCACCTGGTCATTTGCATAGAATGCGAGATATAGCTGTGTATCGTCAGCGTAGAAATGGTAACTTATGCCATGAGACTGCAATAGCACTCCAAGGGGTGCTGTATAGATTGTAAAAAGGATCGGTCCCAGGACCGACCCCTGTGGCACACCTGATGTTAATTCATGTTCCTCTGATTTGATATTATTCACAATGATCATTTGATGGCGTTTTCTGAGATAGGATGAAAACCAAGCAAGAGAAGTGTCTAAAATGCCCAGTTCTGCTAATCTAGATAACATGACATCGTGGTCTATAGTGTCAAATGCGCAGGCAAATCCAGGAGAACTAGTAAAACACACTTGCGTTCATCCATGGAACATAAGACATCATTTTGTACGCGTAGTAGGGCTGTCTCAGTGCTGTGAAGTTCGCGGTATGCGCTTTGAAAAGGGTCCAAGGGTCCAGAAGATTGTCCATTTGCAGACCAAGAGAAGGCAATTTTTGAAAATTTACAACTGGAATGTTTAATTTTCTTGAACACACTTAAAAGTGCATATTCACAGGAGAATGGGTAAAAATAAAATTGTTAAAATTGTATCATTTTTTTGGAGGCTTAAATTGTGTGCCTAGATGTAATGAAACGAAATAAATCTTACCATATGGTGATTACATCATGTATAAATTAATAGACGAGTCCCTAATTCAAATTCACAACTAAAAATACGAAATTCATTTATACGGAATGAAATCACCATATTTTAAGATTTAGTTCGTTTCTTCCATCGAGGCACACATGTGAAAAAAATGTTAGTTGTTTTAAAAGTATAAAATTTTAACAATTTTATTTTCAAACGTTTTGGTGTGGGTATGCACCATTAAGGCTTAAAGGGTTAACATGGTTAATGTAGTAATCAATTCCTAACTATGCCCCACCCATTCCTAGCTGTGCCCCACCCATTACTAGCTATGTCCCACCCATTCCTAGCTATGTCCCAACCATTCTTAGCTACACTCCACCCATTTCTAGCTATGCCCCCGCCCATTTCTGCGTCCCATCCATTCCTAGCTATGCCCCCACCCATTCATAGCTATGCCCTACCCATTCGCAGCGATGTTCCACCCGTTCCTAGCTATGTGACACCCATTCCTGCCTATGCCCCACCCATTCCTAGCTATGCCACACACATTCCCAGCTATGGCCCGCCCATTCGTAGCTATGTCCCATCCATAACTAGCCATGCCCCACCCATTCCTAACCACGTCCCAGCCATTCCTAGCTATGCCCCACCCATTTCTAGCTATGTCCCACCCATTTCTAGCTAGGCTCCACACATTCCTAGCTATGTCCCACCCTTTTCTAGCTATGTCCCACCCATTTCTAGCTATGTCCCACCAATTTCTAGCTCTGGCCCACTCATTTGTAGCTATTTGCCATCCATTTCTAGCCAAGTACCACTCATTCCTAGCTATGCCCCACCCATTTCTAGCTATTTCCCATCCATTTCAAGCCAATCCCCACTCATTCCTAGCTATATCCCACCCAATCCAACCTATACCCCACCCATTCCTAACTATGTCCCACCCTCTCCTAGCTATGTCCCACCCATTCCTCGCTATGTCCCACCCATTCTTAACTATGTCCCACCATTTTAGCTATGCCTCACCAATGTCTAGCTATATCCCACCAATTTCTAGTTATGTCCCGTCAATTTCTAGCTATGTCCCACCCTTTTCTAGCTATACCCAACCAATTTCTAGCTATGTCCCACCCTTTTCTGGCTATGTTCCACCATTTTCTAGCCATGTCCCTCCCCCCTTTTCTAACTATGTTCCCCCAATTTCAAACTATGACTCACCCATTTCTAGCTATGTCCCACACATTTCTAGCTTTGTCCCACCTATTTCTAGCTATGCCCCACCCATTTCTAGCTATGTGCCACCTATTTCTAGCTAAGCTCCCCCAACTTTGTTTGAATCGATTTTAACACCTAATCCTAAACTCTGAGAATTCCAATTCCACATTACTATACAGGTAAGCAGGTAAGTTGTAAAATGCATTGAAATTAATTTGACAGGGATCTGTTGCTGCCTAGTAAATCATAGAGATTTCTTTGAATATTTTAAATACTTTTACAATCTGAGTAAAAGATGTAATCTTTCCTATTTTGTGTCTCGTACTGTTCTGTTAATTGACGTAGATAAATAATTACGTCAGGAACGCATAACTTAAAGACGGACTATGCGTTGTTGTACGAATTGTATGTCTTTACTATTTAATAAATATTCTGAATATTTTGAGACTAATTTGACTGGGCGCTGTGCTGCCATAGGGTGGGATTAGCACAGCACCCAGTCAAATTAGTCTCAAAATATTCAGAATATTTATTAAATAGTAAAGACATACAATTCGTACAACACCGCATAGTCCGTCTTTAAGTTATGCGTTCCTGACGTACTTATTTATATACGTCATTCACGACGTCATTGTATACAATGCATCAATCAGACCAGAATGCTTGAAAATAAAATTATTTATATTGTATGTTTTAGAAGCTTAACTTGTGTACCTCGATGTAATGAGATAAAATAAATCCTAGCATCTGATGATTTCACCCCGTATAAATTAATATAATTCTTTTAGTTGTGAAGTTGAACTAGGGACTCGTGTCTCTAATTTAATTTCACAAGTTAAAAAATTATATTAATTTATAAGTAATGAACTCATCATATGTTAGGATTTATTTCGTTTCATTACATCTTTGTTTTCAAACATTCTGGCGTGAATTTACACCTTTAAGACGAGTGCATTTTATGACACACACTGGCATATATCCTCAATCTAAGGGAACATTATCATCAAGTATTGACGGACAGTTTGAACGAACAGCATGGGCTTGCAATTGCGCTTAAGAAAGAATACGTCCTGGCAAATATTTTAAAGGAAAACTCACCTAATATTATGCTAACTGTTCAGGTGCTAGAATTTACCGCACATAACCCATCATGATGTTTTAGTTTTGTATCGTGCCGACAACGAAATATGTTCAAGCTTTAGCAGCTAAATGTTGATACATTTCTGCAGCTTATGATGGCCGCCATGATTTACTTTTCAACCAATCAGCAAAGAACTGGCATTCTGCCTCGGTATACGACCTTATTCATGGAGGTGGCATTCATAGGTTGGTAATGTGGTATAAAGGCAATCATACAAAAAAGTTGTTGAATATTTTTAATCTAATTTACCTGAAAGTTGTTGCTGCAATATGCAGAAACAACCTCCATTTAAATTAGTTTCAGAATATTCAACAAGATGAGTATTACATAATAAGGACTGCAGTGTATTGGCTCATACATGACAAGGCACACTATCCCTTAAGGAGACAAAAAGGTGGCGATCACGGTTCAATATTTCCGCGACATTACAAAGCAGATACGTGGGATACTGATACGGGAATGTGACAGGATATGAATGTACGGAATCTATAAACCAGAATCTATCGGTACAGTACAACATTTGAGATGAGATTAGCATCCCTTTACTGGAAGCCAGACATACATAGTTTCTCTATTATCATACATTCTTGATTTACCTGTCGGTAAGAATGCTTTGATCTCTTGGCTGCTGCAGGAGTTTGGAACACATATCCCAAGGGCAGCATTCACCTCATGGCTTGGCGGATCCTAAAATTCCAGAAAGTATTGGGATTTTGGTTTTTATCCATTCTAACAATGGAATCCTAGCTTCTTATTAACGTGATCCATTTTAAAATATTCCCCTCCCAATTCACCTTTCCAGCGTATCCATCCACTCCTCTGGCCTCGTATGACGTCATAATCAGCTCAGCGCGTGTATAATGACGTCACAATCATTACGTCACAAAAGGTTCCATATAGACCGTCATCAAATCTCAAAGAGTCCCACAAGTTGTATAAATTGTACGTCTTTGTAACTCTTTGCTATTTAATAAAAACGCTGTTGAATATTCTGAAACTAATTTGACTGGGCGCTGTTGCTGCCTTAGGCAGCAACAGCACCCAGTCAAATTAGTTTCAAAATATTCAAGAGCTTACCTGTGTAGTTTTTTGGAAACTGATAGTCAGGGCGTTCAAACATCGATTGATCCAACAGGAGCGAGGCGTGAGTGGAGCTTAGCTAGAGATGGGCGTGGCATAGCTAAAACAGGAAATGTTCATATTAGCCAGGCTCTCTCACTTTGTACGCGTGATTTGAATCGGTTTATACACTTTGACCGCTAAAGTCCCAGATTCACAATTTCAATTATACAGATGAGCTATTCAATATTTCAAAATTAATTTGAGTTGGGACCGTTGCTACATACGACAGCAACAGCTCTCAGACAAATTAGTTTCAGAATATTCAGCAAAATGGCGCTATATATATATTTGAGTTTCGGATTCCTCAATTGACCAAACCTTTGCGAAAATCTTTTATATCTATATTCACAGTTCAGTTCAGTTTTTCTGTGTTTTCTCAGGCCGTTTTTCAACAGCATATGAGGCGTACATTTTAAAACATGTTGACGGTAGTGGCAATATATAATAATGCTAATTATTATTATTATTATTATTATTATTATTATTATTATTATTATTTACCATTACCATTTTATTGCAATCATCATCCTTTGGAATTATTTAAAAAGCTTATTTCCAATCATTGATCTTGTGTAGGTTCTAGGAATGCGGTTGGCAAAGGTCGGCCCTGCCTCGACAGTACAGACGTTTAGCAACAACAGTATTCGAAGAATTGACGCATAGAAAGTTCTCGATATATACAATGTATGTGGGGTTTACACCAGTAACACTTTGAGTGGTGAACATAAAACGCATTTCCACATCTTAAGTATCAATACCGACTCAACATGTTAGAGCCACAATTTAGGTACGTTGCTTAATATATTGAAATTAATTAGCCTGGATCTCGTTGCTATATAAAACATCAACTGCCTCCAGTCAAATCATTCTCAAAATATCCGGGAGGGTGAGTATACTCCTGTCATTTCTGTGGGAACAGGGATAAACAATTAATTTTTTCCAGATTGTAATTCCACTGTCTAATGCGAGGTAGATGACAGGTATGTCGCTACATGTATAATTAGGTAATTTGAGGAAGTAATTAATACACAGACACGAGTACGGTAATAAAGTATGGAGTACATTGTAAGATATATATTTGTAAAATAAACACTGTCGTTGCTGCAACAAACATTTCGCGCACACCTGCATACTTCCTGAACTTTAACCCTTTCACGACGAAACCGGCCAAGACCGGCCTATGTAGATTGTAGGGGTCTTGAGCAATGTCCATTTGCAGGCAAAGAGAAGACTATTTTTGAAAATTTACCACTGGAATGACTGGCTCGATAACCGAGCCAGTCAATCCAGTGGTAAATTTTCAAAAATAGTCTTCTCTTGGCCTGCAAATGGGTATTCAATAAGTAAATATTTGACTTTTTTAAACAAATTTAGCCATTAAACGGTTAAAAGAAGTATGTTGTTAGATTTTATATTTGCTTTTTATAAATACACAGGACAAGTCATCCAGTCATATTCCGTCATGTTACTTTTTCTTTGAAAGGCTCACGAATTTGCATAGTCTGTTCAGTATCAGTGTGTTGCGAATTGCAAATAACCCCTTTGTTTTGTCTACGTAATATGGGTTACGTAATAGTCTGGTATGTATCTTTTCCTTTCATGGATACATTTTTCACAGTGAAAAAGGAAATGTATTTCATCTCCTATGATGCTACAGCGACTGCACACACGATTGTTTCTCTCTGTATCAGCACATCTCATTGTTTCACTAGGGAGTTGGTGGTTGGCAGTCGAAATTGACATAATGTTAAGACTTCATGGTAAGGTAGTATTTTAAGATATTTTCCAAATTCTAATTCTAATTTTACTTGTTTGAGCCGTGTTGAATCTATTTTGACAAGTTTCGAGTTGGGCGGTATTTTCAAAGCCCCAAATTTCTTAACCGTATAATAAGATTGGGGTGATCGTACTATCAAATGAACCGGTCCAGTTTTTGCTAAGCCCAGCCCACCTCTAGCTAAGCGCCACCAACATCTCGCTCGTGTTGGGATCGATCGATCCCTGAACTCACTGACTATCAATTTCCAGAAAACTATACAGAAAATCTGGTAAATATTTTGAAACTAATTTGACTGAGAGCTGTTGCTGCCTATGGCAGCACAGCGCCCAGTCAAATTAGTCTAAAAAAATTCAGAATATTTATTAAATAGTAAAGACATACAATTCGTACAACAACGCATAGTCCGTCTTTAAGTTATGCGTTCCTGACGTACTTATTTATCTACGTCATTCACGACGTCATAATGACACCATTGATTATGATGTCATTCTAGACGTCACGTAGTTAATTATGACGTCATGATGGATGGATAAAATGGAACGGTTTATTGAATAGACTGCAAATCAATAGGTACATAGTGCGCTTTAATATTTAAAAAAGTGAATAAAAGCTTTAGTATCTTGCTTTACGTATCTCACTTTACAGTTAGAAAAAACTACCGTTACCCTTAAACACTATTTCTCTAAGTAGAGGTGTTTACGCATTGCTTCAATTTTATTTCGGCCAAGTAAAATTTATGTTCTCTGTTTAATTTCCGTTTGCTGAATATCATCACTTTTGTTTTGGCGGTATTAACATATAACTTCCACTCAGAACAACGGTTTCCGAAACTAGTTAACGCATTTTGTAATCCAGCTGGGGAGTTGACTATGATAACAGTATCGTAGGTAGAGAGAAGAATTATAAGATTATATGTTCGTGTTCCTGATGTCCTGCAATAACGGCGATACAGAAATCTCTGAACTGGTTCTACCCTTTGTCCATGCATATGTGCTAAAACAACATTGTGCAACTATAGATCCCATGCATTCGGATAAGCCTCTGTGACAATAACTTAATACATTGTATCTCTCCGCCTATCCTGCTGTTTTGTGGATATGCTGACTGTTAGATTGTGTATATATTGTTAATGCGTGTGTATTTTATGTTTTTATTGTATATATTGTTTGCGCTGTATGCAGACACCATACTGTATGGTTTTTTACGCAATAAATTGATTGATTGATTAATATAAGATATAATAAGATAGTTTTGTTCAGCTAGCTGGTTTATTAGTGTAGGATCGGATTTCTTGTTGCTGTATAAATATTCTTCTAAGTCGTTTAAGAAAATTGTAAATAAAACGCAATTGCCTAACCCCGATATTGTTCATAAAATAGTCCGAGCCTGCCTGGTTATAGCTCACAAAATCTTAATAATGTTATACATATTATAGACTGTTTTAAAACATTTACCAGATATATTATATCTTTTAGAGCTTCATCCACAGACCGACCCTCCATACGGTGTTGAAAACTTGCTTATTTACTACGTAGCAACAGGTCGACAATCTCTCCGGATTTATCCGAAAATGCGGGTTTTTACCAGGCCTCCGGATTGTCGGATATACTGTCAAACATCCTGATTTTTTTTGTTGAATTAGGAATATTTATGAAATAATTAAATTGTTACCAGTTTTGGTTTTCTAAATTGAAATTTCGACCCCATTCGAGTCGACCTAATTAGCGTGAATAGTCATATGATTTATTTACATGGCATTATAATAACGTTAACTGACAAGTTATAGGCGCCCTCTCGCGCTCGACCATATTGCTCACATTGGAGCAGGCGCAGTATATATTTTCTCATATGCATAAAAAGCAATTCTATGATTAGGTAAAATGAAAAAATCCGTTATCAATAGTCGACCTTTTACTTCTAAAGTTTCAGATTCTGATATAATTTCCTTTTGTAGATTGGAATAATTTTTCGCCTTACCCAGTCTTCTGGCAGATCCCGTGTGAAAAGATTATGTTAAATATTTTATTTAAACATAGTCCCCTCTCATTGCCTTTCTTAAAGTGTCGTGTTAAATTTTCAAGTTATATATTAGTGCTTTCTTTACCTTTGTGAGATTGAGCGTTTATTAGCTTCCAAAGGCCGAGCTGTGTTCCACCTTTGCAGCTGGCGTAGTTTATCTTGGAGTTGCTTACGCCTATTCTGTGAATACCTTTTTATTATTTTTACTTTACATGTATGGAGAACTCGTTGTTTATAATTAACAGTTTTGCTGAGATTGTAGCATTCCCGTACTATATGATATGCCTTTCGTGCATCCGCACACGCCCTAGCAAATGTTGTGAAACTGATAGAAGACGGCTTTCGTATGAAAAATAAATGTTGTCAAAAACTGTTGAAAGTTGCCATCTTAAATAGAAACAACTTATAGCTATCGTGTCTTCAATAAGAAATTAAGTTTTAATGTTGAGGGTAACTGAATGATCCAAACTAATAATTCAGTGATGTATATTGTTGCATAGACTGACACGAGCTAAAAATAACTTACGCCGAAGAACGCGAAAAGTGCCGGGATAATTCCCATCTCCACGCGACAGTACTGTCC
The DNA here is from genome assembly GCA_034401795.1 of Chaetoderma sp. LZ-2023a. Lineage (NCBI taxonomy): Eukaryota > Metazoa > Mollusca > Caudofoveata > Chaetodermatida > Chaetodermatidae > Chaetoderma > Chaetoderma sp. LZ-2023a. Next base: position 138,268,869 of record CM067359.1, on the reverse strand, counting down.
GCCGAATGAAGCTACCTGCCCTGATTTATTGTTAAAGTATTCAACCGCCGTGCATTGCTGGTGGCTACCAACAAAGTGCAATCGTCCTTGCAATATGCCAGGACCAGGCTTTGCCAGCGCATCGAGCACTGAAAGGTAAGAATAAATATGGCCAATCATGTTTGTTTGGATGCGCGAACGAGAACGTGGTACTTCGCAGAGAAAGACCAGTGGTGGTGTAAGACAGATGCCGCCACCTACCAACTACCAATTCTATTAGGCATATATGGTGTCCACGAAACATCTTTCCGCATAGACTATGCAGAAGGACATTTCGTGGTCAGCATATATGTCTAATGCGTGAGAAAGTCAGAAAAACATGTAGACTTTGAGGAGGGCAAGAGAGCGAGAGCGAGAGAGAGAGAGAGAGAGAGAGAGAGAGAGAGAGATAGATAGAGCGAGAGAGCGAGAGAGCGAGAGAGAGAGAGAGAGAGAGAGAGAGAGAGAGCGAGAGCGAGACAGACACACAAACACACGCACTCACGCACGCACGCACGCACGCACGCACAGAGAGAGAGGGAGAGAGGGAGAGAGAGAGGGAGAGAGAGAGAGAGAGAGAAAGAGAGAGAGAGAGAGAGAGGGAGAGAGCGAGCGAGAAAGAGAGAGATGGAGGAGAGTATTTTGAAGCAAACTGAGCTAGCTTCATGGCCGAATGTGATGATAATTTGTGTCGATCGACTCGTCAAGAGAAGATGATTTCTGGCCCTGTTCTGCACTAGGAAAAAAAGATATATGCTAAAATTTTCTCAAGACAATTTACTTACTAGTCAAGGCCCATCGATCTAAGTCTAGTATACCATTTGCTGTTCTTATGACGTCCTGGTAACATATGCTACTGACTGAATCTGGTTGACTGATAAATGCGGACGGATCTATATAGGGACGCACTATCTTCCAGAAAGTGGTTGCGCGACTCAGAATGTCCATTACCATAGAGAGTGGGTCGCTTGTTTCCAGGGATGTCAAGTCGACCTGTTGAATCAACGCCATACACACATTATCTTATTAACAGACACAAAGGCACGCACGCACGCACGCACGCACGCACGCACGCACGCACGCACGCACGCACGCACGCACGCACGCACGCACGCACGCACGCACGCACGCACGCACGCACGCACGCACGCACGCACGCACGCACGCACGCACGCACGCACGCACGCACGCACGCACGCACGCACGCACGCACGCACGCACGCACGCACGCACGCACGCACGCACGCACGCACGCACGCACGCACGCACGCACGCACGCCACAGTATATCATATGCACAGAAAACACGCCGGTGTTTAAAATAAGAATAATTGGTCACTGCTGTAAATATTGCTCGCTCCGGTGGTCACCATCCAACGGGTGGGGTAGGGGTGGGGTGGGAGGGGGGTTGGGGTGGTGGAGGGGCATCTCCTACTCTTCTGATGGGTTAGTTGGCTGTGAAATTATTTTATTATACCCATTTTCTACCATACTATACTGATAAGATATTCAACAGTTCCAAGTGAAATTGGTTTCAAAATATTCAAAAGTTCACCAATGACACACAAGTCATACATTTTCGTGCTAGAGCTCCGCCATTCTGATTGTGAACCCAGCTCAGCGCGGAGATACCATTACGACGAGGTAGTACCTTTCGCACATGGTTTCTTGATGCTGTAGTAGACGTCCTTTACTTCACGTAATCACCATGATCACTGCACATAGAGCTGGTGAATATTTTACCTCGATGAGGGGATCCGATTGGTCACTCAAGTTTCCGATGACACAATCAAATGGCGTAGGTCCGACACGAAAATGGCAAGGCCCTGTCGCGAAAGTCTCTGAACCGTATTCTTTTGTGAATTTATAATTTATAATTTAATGAGGATTATGTTGAATTTTTAAAATAGATTAATTCAACTGGGAAAGAGGATCAAAATGATTTTAGTGCAATGCCCACTCCACGTCCGTCACATCAGGCTACGTTGAAATGCCGCTCAAACCTTTCCGTTGAATTGTGGTAGCAAAATATATGGTAGCTAATTTCATATTTAGGGTGGTGGCCGAGATACAATCTAAAAAAAGACCAGCTGCTTTCTTTTTCTCAGCTCGTTTAGCCAAGATTCCAGAAAAATCTCGCTAACATTTTGATATAACTAATGCCTGCTTATTGTTGCTCATCTAGTTTAATTTAGCCGAATATTAAGCTTTACATGTGATAGAAAACATAAAAGTACATGGAAGTCGTGATTTCTTTTTAATTTTCAGCTTTAATGGACTTTTCTAGTTTTAGCTATGCCCCGCCCACCTCTAGATATGCTCCGCCCACACTTAGCAATGTTGGGATTGATAGATCTCCGAATGCCCTAACTATTAATTTCCTGAAAACGATAAATGTAAGCTGTTGAATATTGTGTACCTAATGTGACTGGGTGCTGTTGCAACAACGCCCAGTCAAATTAGTTTCAAAATGTTCAACAGACTATATGTATTAGATAGTACAGACATACAATCCGTACAACAACGTATAGTTCGTCTTCAAATATGCGTTCGTGATGTACTTATCTACGTCATTTATGACGCCTTAGTAGCTTCATTCATTCTGATGTCATTCTACCCGTCACATAGTTGATTATGACGTCATATGATGGATGGATAAAGTGCAAAGGTCCATTCCGGAACAAAGTATTTGAGTATTTCAGAAAATAAACCAGTGTTGATATTCTTGAGGTAAACCAAAAGGTGGATATTTCCCTTCCCCTCATCCCAAGGTAGAGATGCCCCCAGTAATCTAAAATTAACTCATACGGCCACATCTGTCTACATATACTAATTGGTCATACACTTAATATTAAATAGGATCGTCATCATCGACATTGATCTAACATTGACTGGCTTAATCAAT